>JAEUYN010002435.1:0-156859 GCA_018257835.1 Euura lappo | reverse complement strand
TTCTGCGGAATGTTAATGAGAGATTTGCTCACAGGTATAATCAGAATAGAATGCCACGATTTTTTATCCAATTTATCTTGGCCTTAAGGCGTTCAAAATGATGAGGATTATTTATATCGATACCACACTCAACATACTTTAATAATTATCAAATACTTGCGGTAAATCGATCAGAAACGATAACGATACAAGATTATAGTAACAATACCTTTGGCGGCTGACATACAGTCACCAAAAATGTAGTCGCATGATTTTACACGAGCAGAATAACTTCGTATTCGTATGAATAAAATAATAAACTCTGGTCTTGGTTTTTCTATATCTTCTCGTTATCTGATTATAATCCTCGTTCGTATGAGCAAAGTCATATCGGACTCAGTGATACCCAGCACGTCAATCCGCACATTACTCATCGTTTTCTCAACCTAATTCTTATCATTTCAAACCGAGAAACATTTCTAACTGACCCAATCGATATTTATTGGATAATTAGACTCTCCGATTAATCGTAAGTAGTGTCATTGCTAGAGTTTCGTTCCCAAACCTCTTTTCAAACTCATGATTTTCCCCAAGGTGTAGCATTGCTCAAACACGAACCATGCACACTACAGTCAGATCCCAAAACTGGTTCGCCCTCGGCGTGAGCTGCCTGACCCACCTTCTCATCCTGGCACCGGCAATCTACATCATCGTTCTCGCCTCAGACCTCGGATTCTCGCTCTTCATCTGGCATCCAACATGCATGGCAGTCGGGGTTAGTAAGAGTATCACTCCTCCCATACAACGAACGTTCTCAAATTGACAAAATTCCCCCAGGTCGGTCTGCTGATGGCCGAAGCCATCCTCGTGGTTTCCGGCGAGGCTTATACATCCTCTAATGTCGCGAGGACGAATCGTATCCAGTCCCACAAGCTCTTTCATGGGCTGGATCTGCTGCTGCTTGCGGTTGGCTTCGGCACCGTCGTGGCTAACAAGATCCGGAATGGTTCCAACCACTTCACCTCTGACCATAGTAAAATCGGGATAACCGTTGTGGTCTTCAGTGTGGTAGTCGCTCTGGGCGGCTTAATGACACAGACATTGTCTCCCAGAGTGAGTCTCGCCACCACCAAGCTGATCCACGTGTGTGGCGGCATCATGGCCATGATTCTGTTGTATGCTGCCCTTATCACTGGCCTCTACCGATTCTGGTGGCCTGGCAGTGAGCTTGGGAGGAGTTTGACCGTGACTGCCTACGTCATTGGTGGATTTCTAGTATTGGCTAGACCCTTGTATTACAGTATGTTAAGGGTTCGCGGTCTTTTCGTGTGACGAAGAATCTGTGGACAAAATTTATTTATAGGAAGAGTTAAATTGACAAAACGACACTACGCCCGCTTCTCGCTAACCTAAGTTTAATTCAATTATATCGCCTAAGGAACTGATTGTGAATAATAAAGTTAATAATAAAGTATTTATATACATTTGTTGAATGTCTTTTATTGTCGAATTTGTAGATTCTTCACTTTTTCAGCCTGCAGTGAGACATAAATTACTGGGACCTCGACCTACTTGATTTTTTTTATTTTGGGGAATTTTGAGATATTATTTAGGGGTGGATTTATTATTTTTTGCCACAATTTTATCAACATCATGAATTTGTTCTTTATTAATAATATCTAGAGACAAGGTTTATTTAAATGATAAATTCATGGGGTTATTTCTTTCTATAGTATGAATGTTAATAATATTCTTAATTACCAGAAACGGCGTTGGCGGACCCTCCACGTTGCGCGTGTGTCATCAAAAGAATACAATCAGCTCTGTTCTGAACGTGATAATTGACTTATCACGAATATTTTGTGATATCGGTAGGAATTGATCAAATCGTAGAATGGTATTCCCAAGATGGGGAGCAGCGTCAACCGACTGTTTAACACCTCCCCTCCTTGTTTGCGACATTGGCGTAAATTCTGGGACCGCCAATCATCATAGGCAGATAGTATCGACTCCGAAAAACCCCCTCCACCATTCTTGGAGAGAACGGGCCACGTAGACTTCGGGCTCGAATTTACCGTGTAACATTCGCATTCAAGTGCAAACTTCCTCAAAGCGTTAGCCGAGAGTGGTATCAATCGTCCGTAACTGGAGAACCGATCAAACCTTTCGACATGGAAAACAAGAATCATAAAAAGCCAGTAAGCTGGCTGGCATTCAGCGTCTCCCTGATCGTCCACCTCTCCTTCTGGATACCCACCGTCTACATAGTGGTCCTTTGCGTCCAGAGGAGTTACACCCTCTCGGTTCTACACGCATCTCTGTTAACAGTTGGGGTTAGTACACGAGAATTCCCTCGAAAAATTCCCGCAGCTCTTGATCTAGAAATACTTAAGAACTGATCATTTCCGCAGTGTGGTTTGCTGATGACCGAGGCCGTTCTTGTAGTCTCGGGGGAGGCTGTGCTCGCTGCCAAGGTCTCGAGACCAAACCGCATCAAACTTCATTGGGTTCTGAATAGCCTTGGCCTGGCACTTGTCATCGCTGGGTTCGTGACGATGGTGGTTTCGAAGATCCAGTCCGGTTCGGCCCATTTCACTTCTGACCATGGAAAAGTTGGGCTGACTGGAACCATCGTCAGTCTTGTGGTTGCTCTGACCGCCGTCCCAATGGTACGGACCGGACTGCTGCCCAAAGTACTGAACCTTGGCTGCATAAAGCTTCTCCACATCTGCCTTGGCATCTGTGCGGTCATCCTCGTGCTTGCTACTCAGATAATCGGTATCCATAAAGGATGGTGGACTGGGACAGAACTCACCAGGGATCTTTGCTTCGCTGCCTATGTAATTGGTGCTTTTTTCCTGCTCGTAAAACCCCTGTACTCATGGGGCACCAGGGTTTACGGACTTTTGTGATGGGCTCGACTCATTGATGACGATTAAGATTAGAAAATATCGTTTATTATGGAAAACTGCAAGCACACAGACATTGATCAGACAATAAAAACTGGACAGTTTGAGTACCTGCTGTAGGACGATTGTTTTAGCTGAAATTCATACTTTGATCAGCTGGGAGGGTTAATGTACTCGCTGTCTGGACGTTGTCAGACGATAATCCAACTAAATTGATGATTATGTATGGCTATCTGCGATTGTTTAAAACAATCAATCATCATAATCTTGAGATAAGAGAGCCAGAAAATTATATCAGCCATTACAAATAGTGATGTAGATAAATTAATGAACCCATATGTTGCAACAGTTTATTAATTCCACTATCAATGTAATTAGTCTTTATTTATAATATGCATATTTTCAATAATTGTTTCATAGGTATATCAAATTGTAATTATATAGTTGTAATTATTCAAATCTGTGTTTTTACTCACCTGCAATCTAATATCATTTATAATACGTATTTCTGTACTATCAGTGGCCAACGATCAGCGATCTATACAGTCCGTAATTTTATAAACTGTGGATATGAAAATCGACTTATGACATAACAACGGATACCGGTAACAAAAAATTATTAATAAAGGTGACTAAAAACTTTATCTCAGTCACGTTTCCACAATATCGTATTGTTATGTTGCATTATCAGGTCGATATCTGTCATCGCGTTTATCGAATAAATCCCATCACGTTTATACAGTATTTCCAGGATACTTGGAGCTCTAATTCAGTTTCGAACCGCCACATCAAACCTTCCAAGCTTTAAGACCGGTCAAATCCTCACCATGAAGGACAAGGAGTCCGACATCTGGCTGCACGGTCTACTGCCTCTCCTCGACCAACGCCTGTTTTACAGTTGGAGTTAGAATTGAACAAGAAATTTCCCTCCGCCAACTTCGATGATAAACTGAAATGATTCAATTGATATAAAAGACGAGACTGAATCAGTGATTGGTCATCAATCAGAAATTGTTGTGTCACAGATCTATATTAGATTGACTGATCTTCGTAGATCTATCCTTGACCTTGTCAATGGTCAGAAAATCGGTCGCCATCTCCAGCGACTAGCACATCGAGTAGCCAGACCCAACGAAGAAGAACTGACAGTGTTGTAATTTGTTGTATGACAGGGTCCTGAATGTCATGGAAATGGCGTTGGTTGCATAGCAGGTTACGTGGTACTCGCGGCTAATAGGACCAACGGTGATACGCCGCACCAGGTAAATCGCCGTTGGTCGCTATCCCGACAGTACAGACCAGACTGCTACCTGAGAAAGTGAGCCATCTCTGTGTGAGGCTTTTCCACATCTGCATCGGCATCATCGGGTGGATCCTCTTCATTGCTGGCCAAATATCTGGCCTCTACGAATCCTGGTGGTCAGATGGCAGTCTCGAAAGAGATCTTTGCTACGCCGCTTATGTCAGTGGCGCATTTTTTATGCTGATCAAACCCTTGTACTCGTTGGGCAGCAGGATTTACGGAATTAGGCTTGTGTTCCTTGATTTTATTCTACACAACACGATTGCAATATCTGAACCAAAATATTGTGTTGTAAAAAAAGATACGGTTTCAAACGAATAAATTATTGTCCGTTTCATATAATTAACGTTTTTCTGAGTGAATTACATGTGTCCATAGTTTTAAAGGGTGAAATTCTCATGAAAAATGCATAAGCTAACGATAAGAATTTTTCACCCAGTTAGTTTGCGAATTGTTAAAAAAAAGTGTCTTTTTGAACATCCCATTGAATTGAATATGACGTCTATTTGTTAATGACGAAAATTCAAGGTAGGGGGAGTTTAGGTTTTATTGGATAAATTGTTTCCGACAATGTTCAACTTGGGAGTTTGGAATTCCACTGACCAACGAATCGCAGTGTCATCATAATTAAGTTATCATGAAATAGTCAATCAATGTACAGACTGCTAAGCTGTAATCGTAACTACATATTATAATATAAACCTTGAAACGAGTATACGATACCGTTGGGAATTCCATGCCAAATCGATCAATTATTTTTTCCCCACCATTTTTCATCCGATTCATTATAGTTTCATCCATGATTTTTCGCAAATCAATCACGCGCCAATTATGACGACCTGCTTTTACCAAAAATACAAACCAGAAGATCGCATTGAACATCAACACCATCTTCAGCGAAAATAATTTCAGTTCTGAACAATGAAAATGAATGTAAGAAAAATGTACAACTTTGGCCTCGAATTTTCCGATTTTTTCTTCAAATTTCCAGATATGCCAATCTCCTTGAAGTTCCGAAAAATCATATGTAATCAAGGGTTCTTTAAAAAAAAAATCTGAAAAATTTCTGGTGGAAAAAGTGCTTTCGAGAGTGATTAATAATATCGTCTATCATAGACCATGTTATCACTACACCTATCTGTCGAATATTTTTAACTCGCCAATCAAATCATCTCTCGCAGAATGCTAATCTCTACTCCTTGGGGTGACTTAAGCATCGATTATTGTCTAACAGGCTCATAGTTGTTCAGCCTATCTCGAAGTGCAAGACGAAGGACGAGAAGTCCATAAGGTGGAAATTTTCAATTATTACTATTATCTTTTTCAATACTACATACCTGAATTTGAAGCAATTGCCACATTTATCCTGTAAAAGAAATCTGATAATTCGCATTCAAGTCATGCAGGGTTATTGAATAGTTATTTATGATTTCCTTTTGCAAATTGTAGAAGTGTTTTCGCCTTGCCAGCTCAAAATAAGTATTTTTCGGGTGAAGGAAGCGATCACGAAATTCGGTACAATCTTTATGAACTTGATTCAAAATTATTGCAAATATCGTTTCGTCGAAATTTTCCGATCAGTTGATCATTAAATTTGTACAAAATTCAGTTAATTGTCACGACCCAATTTTCTTACAATTCTGAATCGGTGAGAAGATTTGTGAATGTCCCGGCTTTGGCAGGACTGGAAATAAAGGAATCCACGACTTAATATTCGAATAAATATCTGTGAGAATCGAGACACTGTCAAGTAGGGTAAAAGCACCGTCTGGGACCAGACATTGAAAATTGTTCACACATTTCCTGTACGAAACATCTATAAAATCATCATGAATTATGAAAATATGACTTCAAGCAACTTTCGACTGCAGTTTCTCAAATAATACAAGATGCTGTACAAAAATTTGTACTGTGCGGAAATTTTGGCTACCATGATTTAAAAAAATCCCTTTCGAAAAACGTTTTTCTTCTTTTCAATGTCCACGTATCCGTCCCAAAAGGTCCTGTTTTCAAGACTGATCAATTTTTCGCCATGGGAGAAAAGAAGTCCGTCAGTTTGCCCGCGTTCTGCGTCTCCCTGATCGTGCACTTGATCTTCTGGATAACAACAGTCTACATTCTTTACGTTTGCTATATCGCCGGCTACTCGCTCTTGACGTTACACGTAGCGTTTTTCACAATCGGAGTGAGTACTCAACGATAATACGAAACAACGTCTTCTTCAGTTTGTATCCACCCTAGACCAGACGTGAAAAATTAACGCAACGATTTGCTGGAATTTCCCACAGTGTGGTTTGCTGATGACTGAGGCCACCCTCCTGGTCTCTGGGGAGGCTTTCTTCGCCACGAAAGTCTCAAAGGGAAGTCGTATCAGGATCCATTGGATCCTGAACGTTCTAGGTCTGGCACTGGTCATAGCTGGTTTCGTGGTCATCGAAATCCACAAGTTCAACCAGGGCTCTTACCACTTTACATCAGACCACGGAAAGGTTGGTCTAGCCGGAACCGTGGTCGCCCTCGCGATCGGACTGACCGCTGTTCCGACGATACAGCCCAGCTTGCGACCGAAACTACTGAGTCTTCGCAACGCGAAGCTTTTCCACGTTCTATTCGGCATTCTCACCATCGTCCTCCTTATCGCTGGCCAGATTACCGGCGTCTACAGATTCTGGTGGAGGGGTACCGATCTCGGTCAGGATCTTACCAACGCCGCCTACGTGGTTGGAACGACCCTTCTGCTCTTCAAACCCCTTGTCTTGTGGGGGAATCAGATTTACGGAATTTCCGACTGATCGCTGCTGATGTCATTGGAATACTTTCTTCGGTTAATTTTCCTCATTAGACGATTACATGAAGAATTGATAATTAATTAGCGCGTAGCTTCGTCAATGTTTCATGATCTAGGACTGAACAACGTATATACAGGAAGATAGGTACGTCAGCGATTTGGAGTAGTGATTATGTAACGATGAATTCATGAATCGTGTTTATTAATTCAACGATCAATAATACATATATTATATTCATATTTTCAATAATTTATGTAACACATTTTTTTCTTTTCATTTGTATACACGTACAGTATGTGTATATAGTATTTGATGCTCGTGTGCTTAACAACATTACTTAACAACTTATCAATTATCTACGGGTCATGTTTTAGACGTGTTATCATTCCTTCGTCACGATTGGAGGAATCATTTACTTTCAGTAACGCGACGGAATTCCGGTTTTCGATGATTTTTTTTTTTTTTATTTTACTTTTGTTATCTTTGTTCATCTTCTTGATCTACTATACATATTCTATGTATAAATATGCGCCCGTGTAATGTATAAGGCAAATAAATTTATCTACATTCATGAACGTAATTTTATTTTTTAAACACTCTCAATCTTCGACAATCCTCCAATAACACTAAACACAGTCAATTTATCGTTTTTATAATTTCGTTTACTTCCTATGGACACTTTGAGGAATTCTCTGCTCAATTTTTACTATTAAAATTAATCTCAGTTGTTAATATCAATAACTGAGACAAGAATTTCATGAGAAGTAGACTGAAATAAAGAATTTTTGAGCGTCGTAAAATCTGGGCGAATCACTTGACTTGAAAAAAAGAATAGAAAAAAATGACATGAAGATTAAAAATTTTTTTGCAAAATCTTATTTTTATTTAATGGTGAAAATTGAGTAGATAATTTCCTTGATCGACTTACATCTACCATCACGTATTAAGTTGAATATAATCACTCACTCAAAATATTGTTTAAGACTAGAATTTAACATTTTGTACTTAATTCGCTCTAAGCGCGTTTATGTTAGTGACCAATGCTATCATAGGCAATCATAATGATTAAATTAAATAAATAAACTAAAACTATGTTTAATTACCGCAATCACATCTATAAACGTATATTCTTTGCTTATATATTTTTTTCTCAATAAATTTCTAAATATTCAACATACCTATAGATATACATAACATTTTTTTACTAGTACGATAATTATATATATATATTTTTTTTTTCTGGACAATTCCTCATGCCTTCTATATATGAGCCATTTAAATATATATTATATTATCTGTCTACAGGTAGGGGGTATATAGGTACGCAAATTTCTATCCAATATTTAATTTACTCACCTTCTATGTACGTCTAACAAAATACTATGTCAATCTAATCTGATAATTATACCAGACGTTATTAGTATAATCTTTATCTTCTGTTTAGACTGTCGTATATTTTGTCTGATCATTAATTATTATCGATAACTTCGTTCTTAATTAATTTGATTATTTCATACTCTCACTATCATATCATCATTATTATTATTATCATTAAATATATTCTTACTATTATCGTTAACAATTTTATACCTCAGGGAATATTCTATCATAATTATATCGAGTGCATATCACACCCGGTCTATGAGCACGATGGGGAAACGCTAGCACCGAATATACAATTAATTCCATCTCATTTAACACATATTTCATGATTCATATTTATTTATCCCGAGTTAATGATAAATCGAGGATACTTATCATGATTTTTTCTGAGATTTATTGACTATCGCGTTTATTGATACCTAGTGTATAATATACTTTTTATTTGATATATATATTTTTTTAATGTAGTTTGATTGAGTTTTTTATCATTTGTATTTTGAAATATTTTTTTTTCTTCTTTTTTTGCTTATTATCCTTCTTTATCTGCCTCGACTAGTCGAATTTTGTGACGACGTGACATCAAGAACTATTTGACCTATATCTTACATTTTTAATACATCGAACGTGTTTTTTTTTTTCAAATATATTTATAGATAATTATTTATATTTCTTTGTATAATTATATGTTTATAATCGGTTTTAATTCAAGCAAATCCCGTTGCCTATAATATATATTATTCAATTATTGTTATTGATTTTTGTATTTTCTATCTTTTTATTCAATCTTCTTGTTTTTCCTATTTATTTCAGACACGTATATCCGTATAATTGCAGTATATATGAAGATATATATAATAACGTCCCGTAAATATAAATTGACCCGCGCCCAGCGCGTGACCGTAACAAAATAATTACGTATTCTTTTTCACTCTTTTTGGTTTTCTTCTTCTTCTTCTTCTTTATATAGAAATATAAAAAACATTGATATAGAAATATAACAATTGATAATATATCCGTATTTCACTATATCGTATATAGGGTGAGGCTGCTTTTCAAATAATATTAAATAAACTAGGAGATTCTTGCGCCGTTTTTACCCTGCTTATATATCGCGATAAAAAATAAGTAAAATTGAAAAAACGAAGAATAAGTACGCAATAATGATATAGACAAAATTTTACGTAGATATTGTAGGTAATCAATTCTAAAGAGAGAGAGAAGTAAAAATTATTGAAGTTTGAAAAAAAAAAAAACGACGAGCCTCTTTGGAACTGAATTATCATACCTTGATATCAGCGTACGTACATAACAAAAAGAAATAAAAACGGTAGAGAAAGATAATGTTGATTATTGTTTTTTTTTTGTCTTCCTTTTTCTACCATATTTTACACAGATGTCACGAACTCGAATATATATTGATAATATATCCGACACCACCTAGACACCTACACATAAGACACATAGCTAGACAGTATATCACGACAAAATTGTATATAGGTATGTATACGTGATCGTTTTACACATAAAATATCGAATACCTATTATCATATAATAATACGTGTAGTTTAGGTACTCTGGTAGAAAAATCTTTGTCATTATTGTCTCGAAAGGTACAGTTTGCAGTGTATCAATGAAACTGAAGAGAAGCGGAGAAATTTTTCGCTTTCCACTTCCAGAGTTTCTTCAGAAATACTGAAACATGATTCTGCGAAAATATTTCTTGTGCAAAAATTCTCTTCATTTCGAATGATGACAAATATTCTTTGCACCAGGATGGATATCGCGTCTATATACATATACCTATATACCTATACAAGTATGCATAATGATCGTATAATCGCACCTGACATCTTCAGACCTGCTGCGACGCACATACAAGGTCCGTCTTACTCGAATTCTTCAGTATCGACGGTCCCGGCAGTTTTGCAGGGACAACGCCACCCCCGGGGTACCCAGGTGTTTGAACCATGGGTTTTCCGTTCACCAGGACGATAGTGTCGCGGGCCAAATCGCAGCCATCCGAAGATCCTGCTCCGTTTCCTGATTACAGTTAAGAAAAAATCAAGGTTACGAAATAAAATTCCACTGGAGCATTCCGAACAATGATTTCTCACCACGCGTGGACATTGGTGGCGGTGATCGAGCGTTGTTCCTGGACGGTGTAGCGGGTCCCCAATCTGGGGTAGGCTGTAACAGGAGTCGAACCCGGGAGCAGAAAGACGGCCTCGAACGTCGTTTCGGTTTGCCGTTGGCATCGAGATCGTCGAGGTCGTCGACTTCGTCGTCGTCATAGTCGTAATCGTTATCGTCGTAAGCTCTGTCACGAGAACGACGTCGACGAGGATGATTATTACTGCGTAGCTGGTGCTGAGTGAGACATGAAAAATTGATACTCTAAGACATGTGACTCGTTGTGGAATAGAAATCAAAATACTTAGTTGACATTCGAAGTCTCTCATTAATTATTTTATATCGAACAGCTCTTCTGGCTAGACTGGCTGAATTTCTTATCTGCAGACACTCGAGAATTCGCGATAACAAATATCTTGTGCAATATACAAAGACCACCGCAGCTTTCAACAAGCTTCAAAATCCTCATTTACATGTTGATCATAACTTTTTTTTATGATATAAATGCAGAAGATTAAGAAATGTTTAATTGTCGTATCAAGGTGCACCGGTCCCCTTGAAGAATTATAATAAACTAATAAATTTCATGTCCTGTGTCACCATGATTGACGAAGACCCCTCACTTACCTCTGCCATTCCCAAAATGACGAGTACCGGAAGCATTCCAACGACCCATCCAACGGCATCGGCCCAAATCGGATAAACATAAGCGCCGTAACGTAGGGGTTCGTATTCAACCCAGTTGAAGAAGAGGATGAAGAACAGAGCTGCGGGTGTTACGACCTTCCACATCCAGGTCCAGAAAAAACGCCAGCATCTACCACGAGGTCCTATCATCTGCTCTACGTCGTCGAGGAAACGGTCCGCTCCGTAGACCCAGGCCACGAGTATACACTCGCTTATGGCGATCAGAAGGACCGACCAATTGGCAGCGTATTTGTCCATCAGTTGAAGCCAGTACATTCCGGCCTAACGATGTAAAATAACAAGGAAAAATGGATCTAAGAAGACATTTTTTTTTAAGAAAAACAATTTTTCGTCACACCTGCACGAAAAGTTTGATTTTTTTTAGGCCTGTCTACCATGCGTAAAGTGCCTCATTTCCGAGCAGTGAGGAAAATAAGGCCCTATTGCGGAAAGTCAAGTCCTGGCGTGGAGCCGTTTAAGCTTTCCGCACTAGAGCTTCACTTTCCGCACCGCTCGAAGATGATGTACTTTTCGCAACTTGAACAGGCTTCAAAAATCGAGCTTTTCGATGCAGGAATTACAAAAAAGTAGCGTGCGAATGGGATGCGGATGGTTTTCCGCACTTGTGGGACAATATAAAATATCGAAAAACATACGTTGGTCGTGAATATCAGGCCCCCTGCGTATCCAAGAACTGCAGCGGCCAGGACGACCCAGAATTTGTAATGCCTGAGGGAGGGAATACCGTCGAGAATCGCCGTCGTTACGGTTTCCATCAGGGCGAATTGCGAGTCGAGTCCCAGAGTCAACAGCATCACGAAGAATAGCAGAGACCAGAGGGGGGCGACCGGGAGTCGAGCGACGACCTTTTTAACGTTGACAAATGATAAAAGATAAAAGATAGCAAAATCAACGAACGTCGATAACTCACCTCGGGATACACTATGAAGGCGAGACCGGCTCCCTGGTCGACGACGGAAGCGACCGGCACGTTGAGCTCGTTAGCGAGGAACCCGATGACGGAGAATATAACGAGACCAGCAAAAAATGATGTTCCTATATTGCTGACAGCCACGATCAGCGAGTCCTTGTAACAGTTGTTATTGAACTTGTTGTAGGAGCTCAAAGTGATCAAACCCCCCCAGGCCGGGCTGAGGGCGAAGAATATCTGCACGGCAGCGTCGCCCCAGACCTTGGCCGAGGTGAGACGTCGCCAGTCCGGCGTCAGGTAGAAGAGGATCCCCTCGCCAGCACCGGGCAAAAGTATACCTCGTATGAAAAGAGCGACCTGGAAAACAAACCATCATCAATGCAATCTACATTCGGTAGACGTTGATTCGTCACAGATTACTCACCAGAACCACGTAAGGAAAGAGGGCCGTGAAGTAAACCACCTTGCCGGAACTTTGAACCCCTTTGCTCAGACAGAGGAAGACGATCACCCAGGCCAGGAACAGGCACACGGCTAGAGCTGGACGAATCGATCCCGTCTCCTCGATGCCGATGCTCAGTCCCAGGACGTGGTTGCTGTAGATTTAAACAATTAGCCCTCATTCTTAGTATATTTTCTAAGCTTTATCAGCGTATTTGGTAGAATAACGATCGAATCTCAGTTCCAGCGTAATTAATGACGTCCCAACTCTGTTATTCTCAACCCGTCGTATAATCTATAATTTTTGTTGAACCAGAAAGAGAAAAGTAGAAAATTGACCAATTTGAGTCGATCGCGGTTACTCAGCGATCGATTGGTACCCACTTGAAATATTCTTCAGCAGGCGGTCTCCGGACGATCGTTGTCCAATTTCCGCCTTCTAGATCGATACTCGGCAGCTGTGTATAATTGAGGCAGTTTCCTCTGTAGTAGGTCGTGTTTCGTTTGACACAGTTCTCCGCTGCCTCTGGTGTGTAACAGTCCGGCGTGCTCCACGCAGGGTCGCAATGACCCCAAGGAAGGACACCGGCACCTGTGTAACCCGAGGAAAAAATAACTTTTTGCAATAATAGCTCGTGAAATATTGAAAAATAACCGAGAAAATAACTGAAATAATGACAAATAAATGAAATAATAAGAAATAACTGAGGAACTGAATGAAATAATGATAAATAATCGAAATGATAAAAAATAACTGAGGAACTGAATGAAATAATGAGAAGTAACTGAATTAATTTGAAATAACAAATATAGGTCGAATGAAAAAAAAATGAAAGAAATTGAATTATTCCACTAAGAACCCAATTGTCTCACCAGCGACCGAAGCGAACATGTAATACAGAGTCCAGGCGATTATCAGGTTGTAGTAGAGCATCACGATCGAGCTAACGAGGACCATGCCGTAGCCGAGGCCACGCAGGAGCGGGCAGAATCGTTTGTAGGCCGCGACTGGTCCCAGACTGGCGTATTGACCTGGATAACACGAAGTCTGTATATTCAATCCGAAGGAAGGGTGCAAAGGGTGTAATCCCACCTAGGGAGAGCTCCATGAACATCAGAGGCAGACCAGCGATGACCAGCATCACGGTGAACGGGATGAGAAAGGCGCCTCCGCCGTTCGAGTAGCAGAGGTAAGGAAACCGCCAGACATTACCGAGCCCGACGCTGTAGCCGAGCAGAGACAGGAGGAAATCGAACTTCCCCGTCCACGTGCCCCGCTCGGGGTGATCCTCCTCGGCGCCCTGGAGCGGGGCCTGACTGTTGGCCACGGAGTACTTGTCCTCGTTCTGCAGCATCGCATGATTAGTTATCGTTAATAGATTTCAGGCCATAATCGACGTGTTAATTGGTCTCGTGACCGCGTAGGCGGTAATTAACAGACACGCACACTCACATCCCACGAGTCTAAATAGGGACGCATCCGCGCTGGTGAATCCTCCATTTTCACCTTCCGGTTATTTCCGGATATTGTACAGCGATTTAACGACTCGAACGTTTCCCGTCAATTTCATCTCCGCTTCGCGGTCAACGATGCTTGTTCAATCCTCGAGAGAGACACGCGAAACTTTCTGCGGAGCCTCGGAGGATATCATATTTCGAACTATTTCTTTAACAACGTTTTACTCTATTTTCACTATATTTCTGTATTCGATAATCAATTAGCACTCGAAGTTAAACGTTTTCATCATCGTATCACGAAACGCGGTTAATCTGAGTTGATAAAATCGATGCAGCATCCCGAAGGTGTTTTCGTATCGAATGAAATGATATCTTGACCGTGACACGGAGACGGATCGTTAATTCCGGGAATTATCTGGACCGGAAATAATGGAGTTTAGAATATTTACGAAATCTATAGATTCTCGTTTGCTCTCCCTCCCCGTGTCGCAGCCCGCCATCGCCAGTTGGCTCGCGTATTTGTTGTCGAAAAAAAGGCTCAGCGTGCAAAGTGTCGTCGTCTCAAACTCTCGAGGAGAACCGGGGACAGGATGAATCAAAGATCGTCGTCAGCTTTAACATCCAGCTGCGCGGGCGTGCGCGCCTGGCCAATAACCGCCCACGCAACCGTTAACGCATCGGTGAAGCGCAGGTCACGAATATCAGGATTTTAGGCGCGAATTAATCTCCGCGGTCTGACGACGAACGGCCTTTTCTACTCGAAAACTCGCGCCTTCGCTTCTCGCAGACCCCGAACATATCCGAATGAAAACAAACCACAAGAGTCTTCTTCATCTCTCTGATGAAATGGAAGAAATATGAATTTCAAAAAATGACAACATTCTCCCCAGCCATCGAGCGACCGCCACCCTCGTCTGGCGGTGACGGTCAATCGATATTGCCGCTCCTGCGGCCCCACCATCCCTCAGGACGCCTTAAACATAGTTTGTGTGTCGTTTATCGGTTTACCCGTCCAGGTATCTGTACGCGGTGATTACCACGCGGGGGGTGGTTCGTCGAGTAATATCTCGACCCTCTAAATCCCCGTCAGCAGAATTTAGCTTCAAGTATTTAGGAGGGGGCAGCCCCTTTTGCCGCTCGACCGGAAGGACCTTCGTTATAATTTTATTCGTATACAGGGCCGCGGGTAAAGATGCTGGATCGATTAAACGCGCGGCAAAACCCCACCCACGTAGGAGAGTTGAAGTGGTCTCGACTCGAGTCCCTGTAATCGAGGCCCTCGGATTTTATTCAAGAGTATTAAATCTTCGAGTGACCTTCGACGTATATAATCGAGGTCTACGAATCATCTCGTAGACAATTCTGTATCAATTGTTATTATTATTGTGGATTACAATATGTGAAACTATATTAGCAATAAATGTAAATATTCTATTATTTTGGGTCTTTATTTGAAAAATAAGGAGCAACGAACAGAAATAAAAAATGGAATTATGCTATACAGTATTTAAAAACGGTATTTTGCTTCTTCCCTCCAACAACAGTAGCTAGAATTTAATATTTCTATAACAATTTATTACAAAAGCCTTTTTACAAGATCAACATGCGACTCGGCTTCGTTACTTCCGTTAATAAGCGAATCTGAGTTTAGCGTCGTATTCGAGTTTATCAAGATTCGGGTTACAGGCGAAATTTATCATCGGAGGTGGTCCGCACATCAGGACCAACGTGTCGTCGGACGGCGGAAAGAGATGAGTCGATATCATCTCAGCGTTGACGTGACCTGTGCTGTACTCCCACCCTTCGCTGCTCGTGTCCAGGGTGTACCAGAGCTTGAATTGCTCCGGGTGCTCCTTTGCCACAGCCTCCAATTCGTCGCGCAAGAGAATGTCCTTCTCCGTCTGGTTGGCGAATAACAGTGAGATCTGGGTCTCGTCCTCGGGGTCTTTGGTCATTTGACGAATCAGCTGCAGCATCGGCGTGATGCCGGTTCCCCCTGCTATCATCGCCACCTGAAAACATTATTCAGAGTCAGCAAAGCTTTTTCCTAGAAGTTTGTCGACCCTCGTCGAACCTTTTTGACCGAGTGCTGCACCGGCGGCTCCTTTCTCAGAACCTTGATGGAAAAGTTTCCGCACCCGTTGTAGACCAGGCGTCCGGACGGTCCGCGGAAATCGATGGTATCGCCGATGTTCAGGCTCTCGAGATGTTGGGACATTTTGCCACCGGCAGGAAACTTGGGGTGAACATCCTTGAAGTATACCTGAAGAAACATAAGCATGAGATTGGATGATGAGCCGAGATTTCTCTAAACCCACCTTGACGACCAGATCGACGTGGCCGAGATCCTCGTCGCTGGTTACAGGAGTGTAAGCCCTGATGACAACCTCTCCGCCGATCTTAGCGGACAGGTGAATATGCTGGCCGACCGGGAGGCCGAGAACGTGTTGAGGAGAAGGAAGGCCAAATCGATAGCGACGAGTGTCGTGGCTGATTATCTCCTTCTCGACCAAAGGCAGAGGGTACTTAACGGTCGCATCTTGAAGCGTTATGGGCGCAGTTTGCCTCTTTTTTCTACCGGTTGATTTTCCGCCGGCGGAAGATAGGTAGAGCTTCGCCGCCCATGCGGTCGCAACTATTATTCCAATTGCCGCGATGACGGGAAGGATCTGTGAAACAAAAATACGAGTCAGGTTGTTGATCACCGAGACACTTAGGGGTCGATAAAATGCAATCACCGAACTAAAAAAACTCTACTTCGTTAAGGGGAAAGACTCAGGGTTATAGATTAGTGGTGAAAGCGTGCTTGGTGTCTGTTAAACTCGCACAATTATTCCGTACCAGGGACAACATGATGGAAACGTGGGAATGGAATGACATAATCGCATCGACAAGTTCTTATCAGATAATGACGGTGCAGTAAGAGATAAGTCGGGTCAGGGACGTAAATTAATATAGATTTGCGTGTTTTTTTTTATCATTTTCAGGCTCGTAACCAACCAATTCAAATATACAGCGTGGATAAAAGGCGGAGTAAAATTGTTAATAATCTCTAATAAAATCAAAACAAAATACAAGACCAACTATTTAACGATAGTTTTGATATAGTTACCGCAGAATGTGTATTTAACATTCTTGATTTTCTTTTGTAGTTTCAACGAAGAGTATTTAAAGCTGTAAAGAAGGTAGAAGAGCGGTTATGACGACGAATGGTTCAAAAAAAATAATAAATAAAGCGAAATATCCGATTTTGTCAGTCTCAAAGTAGGAAAGATCTCTTTATAACCTCCTCGGGAATAACGTGACAGGCCAAGTTCTCGATTTATAATATATTTGAGAGTAGATTTTCGCCGGTGAACGTACCGGACCACCGGGGACTCGGTAATACTGTCCGAACACGTGAAAAAGTACCGTAGGCGAGGGTGCCTTACGAACTACAATAACCCTAGGCTTTAAATAACCGGTTTCTAACCTAAGACATAAGACCTATTTATAGTGTCTACATACCCCAGAGATTTCGTGCGACGTACCGAACATGCTTTTGAACCTCTCTATCCAGCGTAACAGCTAAAACTGTATTATACGATGCTATATCGGTCGCATCATTCGTTAGAATAGCAATAGCCGAGAACAAAATCAAACTGCAGGCTGTAACCTTTCTCTAGACTCCAAAGTCGAGCCTGGCCTCAAGGTCCTGTATTAAAAATGAAAAATTCAGAATACCATATCTGATAATAATCCGTGGTCGTTGATCAGCTATTCGCTGAAATTAAGGCAAAGTCATGCTTTTCATAATGTATGTATGTAGTACGATATAAGTCGCATCATACGATTACGCAACGAAATCTAATATTCGCATTAATCTTTTTTTATAGTGTCTCAGTGATGAGACATCGACATCGAAATATCGAAAACATCGATGTTTTCAGAGCGATGTATCGATATATTGCATCGATGGCGTCCGACCGATATATCGATGCCTGACATCGATTTCAACTTTCGATGTCGATGGATCGACTACGAACAGCTATATTCGCGCTGGGGAATCGAATGATTTCGACCAATCAGGTGTCTGGATAGCGGGCTGAAGTTAGTCGCTGGACGCTAAAATTCTTTGGTCGGAAATAATTTTGATTTTCGAACACGAGTTGCGAGGAAACTCAATTATTTCTGTAAATGTAAAAAACATGCAGGGTATTTGTAAACCAGCCGCCATTTTGTGCCGAAGTAGAACCGCGGGAAATTTGAAATGCGATTCGAGACGTTCGTTGAAAAAAGAACAATGTAAAATATGATTGATCGTGATGAATTACGAAGAACATTGGCATTAAAAAAAAGAAATATATTGCGAACAAGTCATTTAGGATTTATCTATTTTCTCTCAAACAATTCTAAACAATAATTAATCTTAGAATTTGACAAATTTGATAATCTATCGCTTTCACAAATATCCCTAATCGCGTACTATTCTGTTTTCGTCATATTCAAATATTCGCGCCTCTCCGCCATCTTGTGTCCAACTGAAGCGTCGTCTGCTCTCCGAAGTTCGAAGAAGCTATCATTTCATTACTATTTCACGAAACGTCAAAGTTGTAAACAATTTTTGACACACTTCACACGATGTTTTCCTCGTCGAAAACGGCTCTATGATGGTTAATAACACTTCGATCTTTCAGTATTTTACAATATTAAATTATACCTCTGTAATCTGTGTGAAAAAGAATTCTTCTAGAATCGTTATAACCTCCAAACTAAGCGTCTAGCTAACAGTTTTATACCGGATAAAATTAGATTCTCGAATCGGCAGCGACTATCGTCCCCAGATTATCATTTTCCTCTTCGATTCCAGGTGAAATCGGTACCCTGATGTCATCATGGCGGTCTTACACAGAGCCCTATTCACCTGGTTCAATTTACTGATATTCCTAATCCTGCTGGTACTGCGGTTGGACCATAGAATACAATGGAATTGGTTCATAGTATTCATACCGATGTGGCTGTACGACAGCATCCTGCTGATCTATATTCTATTCAACATGATATCGCACTGCAAAAACGGTCACGACCGGGCGAGTAGCCTTCGAAGAAAGGTGAAATAAACCTCCGCCCTAAAACTGTCCACGACTCTTAACTCCTCGATGTTTCCAGGCCTGGTACATGACCGCGGTTCTGACCAAATTATGCGGACAAGTTCTGGTTTGTCTAAGAATCGAAGCTCCGCACCTGGAATTACCAGCTAAAGCCGTACTCGCACCTTTGTGGCTGCTACTCCCGCCCCTAGTTTGCGACGTATTCGCTCATCTCATACAACATTCTAGATATTGATGTGAAAACTGATGTAAAATTACTGTGAGGAACTATACTGAATAAATTATATTTTATACAAAATTTCGTTGACTTACCTTTCAGATTTTTTTCTTTTACCAATTCCTCGATGAAAATATAGCGTAGTTTATCACGTGCCTTCGAATATACGGCACATTCCGTTTCTACAGCGCTCGAGAAATGTTCTTTTGAGTAACATAACTCTCAGTCTTGAAACGATTTTAATTATTTTTAGTGTTTCTATTTTCGAAATTGATACGACTCGTTTCAATTAGACGTTCTTATCGGTTTTAGCATTCAAAAATTAATACACTAGGCGGGATGTCAAAGTTTCTGTAACGTAGTATAGATCTAATGCTAGAGAAACAGGCACGACGTGTACTAAAAATAGTATACCAACTTCCAAGGAGGAATAGGACAGCGATATAAATAAATATACCAATCAAGTTCTCGGTGTAGAAGCTTGCAGTTGGGAATAGGTGGTAACGATCTGTCAATTATTAACGTTTACAGTGTTTCCATAATTCTGAACTGTCTTAGAATCAGGTACAAAAAGTTACAGAATTACCACAGGAAGAATATAAAAGTGAGAAAACTCGGTATTTTTCCAACATTCAGAGAATTAATATTCTCGATTAACTCCGCAGTGTCGAATGAAAGTCATTGATCATTGACTGTATAGCAAATCCAATTAAAAAATAACATTCTACGCACTCCTATTTACATCGTAATGTAGCAAACAAGGCGTAAAATTATTCTACCATACATTTTTACAGATGAATATATGGCTGTTGTCGTTAGCACTTGCATCATGGGTTTTTGTTACGGTCAACGGGAATGCAGTTGTGAAGGAGATAAGCGTCGGTCGTCTAGTCGAGTTGCCGTGTTTGAGCAATGACGACAATCATCGTTTCATGTTCTGGCAAATGTCGGATGAGAAGAGCGTAGTGGGTCCGGGAAATCCTGTGGACACCCATAAGTACAACTACGACGTTCTCACCGGCAAGCTGACCATCAGGGTGAGCGTTAGTTTTTATTATCTCCGCTGTTTTGGAGATTTTTTATGCAATTTTTCCATCTTCCAGAGTGCTTCGACGGCGGAATCTGGATTCTACAAATGTATTTCGAGAGGATTACTCGATAATTCGGCGATAAATATTCGAGCCGTCGAATTGGTTGTTAGGAAAGACTGGGAAGAAGCGTGGGAAAACGATTTTGAGGCAAGAATTCTAGTTCAAATGATTTTTTCGAGTAACGTAAATCGAGAATCGATGAATGAGTGTAATTTTCTCTGTTTCAGACAAACTTGTTGAGGTCCTTAGCCGCAGTTATGGTCATAGTTGTGACCATAGCTGTAGTGCTTTACATAATGACGAGCAAGAGACCAAGGAATACAAGATATTTCGGTGAGATACTCGGTGAACACAAAACAATTGATTTAATTCTCGACACGAATAACTAAGCGCTCTTGGAGAAAAATAGAAAATATCACAGAGTTCGATACGAGATAATCAAGAGTCTGATAAACTCTACAAAATAAAATTCATTCATCTTACAGACATCGACGACTCCAGAGAGAATTCACCGCCCACTTACAGAGACGTACCGACAACTTCTTCGAGGGTAGTGCGAACGGATTCTTCTCCCATAGTGGAAATAGGAATAGATAACGAAGCGGTGGACGTTGATTTCCCGAAAGTTTTCACTCAGATGCATCAGGAACAGTCTAGACCATTAATTTAATGATTTGATAGCAAATTTCGAAGAATTTCTAGTGAAACTTAATAACTAAATTGACAAAACTAGAAGAAAAATGAAAAAAGGAAAAATAGTAAAATGAAAGACATTCGAATCCGTAACTGTAAATATAAAATTATGATTAGATAATTGTAAATTTTAAGTGTAAAAAACAAAAAACAATTAGTTCAATGATTCAAATTGATTGTAAGGTTGTAAATATCTTAAGTAAGAATAATTTTACTAGATAAGTAGATAAACAAATTAGAGTGGAATAAATTAGGGATCATAGAATGATTAAAAATGTTGAATACAAATCCTTACATTATTTCAAATTGCTCGTTAGGAAGTTAAGCTAGTGCTAGCTCCTGCGGTGGTGTCCATAACACTGTCGTCCACTTCGTCGGTCTGATCCTCCTCATCCTCGTCGTCGTCCTCCTCCTCTTCGACCTCGATTTCCAATATCCGAATTTTACGATTACTCTCGCTGAGAATCGCAGCCACTTTTCGAGCCCCGCTTACGGCTAGACGGCTCGCAGCTATTCCCTGAATCGGTTTTGGCCAGGTCCCGCCTCCCAGGCCGACGACCTCGCTTATCCCTATCGTGTCTCTCATTCCGAGTGTGAAAACATGGCTCAGAGAAAGTTGGAGAAAATATGAAGAGTGGCCCTGGTGGTCTAGGACCAGGAGGCTCAGATAGTCCTGGGAATAGAACTGCAGGTCTCCCACAAGGCTGCCACCAGCGATATCTTTCCCATCGGCGCCTAAAAAATACAGAATTTCATATTGTAGTTGATATTTTATCGTATCTAGACCATTTCTACTTCCACCTTGTCTCCGATCAGCGTCGATGGTTATCGTCTTAACTGCGAACGATTTCTGGTCTCCCGTGCTCTGCGTCACCCTAAAAATCTGCAGGAGTTTACGATTGACATCGGAGGCAGCGAGCAAAAGATTTTTCTCCGTAGTCACAGTCTGGGAATGCGACGTGGAGAGAGCGGCGAAGGACAATTCGGGCAGGCTGACGACCGTGGGAGTGAATAGATTGACCAGCCCCTGATAAGCCTGTCCAAAAACGACGCTTATGGCGCCGACAAGCTTCGTGTGGGACTGTAGCAGCGACAGGGGAAGATCCTGCTTGACTAAAAGCGGGTGATTCTGCAGGCAAAGATTCTCGTCGAGCATCGCAGCCCACTCGCTGCCCTCCGGGGTGAGACACGTCCTCAGCTCTTCGCCTTTCCTCAGATATTGCCCGAGGCGTTCGAGATTGACTCCTTTCTTAACTCCGTCCTTTTCTCCGGTCTGATCGAACCCTCGCAAGAATTCGGCTATGAAGGTCAGGTCCTGCTGACTGACCCTGCTCACTTCTGGCGGGACTCTTTCTCCCGTTAATTTCAGTATCACAACGTAGAGCCACCTGAAACATTGAGAATTCGTTGATTCCGGGACGACTTCCAGGCGTGTCTTTGTCATACCTAAAGAACGCCTTGTAGTCTCTCATGCTGTGATCGATCACCTGCTGAATCTCCGAAGCCTTGGCGAGAAAAGCCTCCGCCGCTCTGAGAGCCTCGACTATCAGAGTCTCCGAGGTGAAACCGAGGGCCTCGTAGAGTCCACCGAGCCTCGCCATTCCGGTCATTTCAGCCAGCTGGTAAGTCAGGGCCATTCCGACGCTGCTGAGGTGTTTGAGCACGAGTTTCTGCAAGTTGAATTCTCGAATTGGATACTTTATTCATTCAAACGGGCAGCAGAGAAGGTCTTCGGACCTGAATATTGCTGTAGCACATCTCTATACTGTGCCCCAGTTTCTTGAGTCCTTTTTCAGTCAGATCTCTGAGGAGAAAGTTTTCTAGATTAACGGACGGGATCCCGATCATGAGCAGCTCTAAAAAGTCAGCCGCGACCGATCCGGGAGGATTGGCTTCCGCATATCGAGACAATTTCTCGTCCATTTCTAGCAGGATCGTCTCCCATGCCTCGGAAATTGCCATCAGAGTACGGTCGAGGTAGTCCATCAAGTATTCGACGTTAGCTTGAGCCTGCGCCACCTTTGAAGAATACAAAACAGCGTGTATTGAGTACATGAGACAGAAGAATAAATCTCCGAGCCTCCAAAAGCCTCCAAAGCCTCGAACTGACTCTCAAGAACGCTCCGCTGGTCTCCAGAAGCGGACAACACAGGTGAACCACTCTGATGCTCGACGAGGATCTCAGACTGACCCAAATAGGGCCTCCGGATCCCCCGCTGATTTCCTGAACGGATCCTGGCCCAATGCTCAACGTCCCGCAGTAGAACATTCCAAAGACGTACATGGCTACGTTTCCGTCTTCTGTTCCGAGCTGAAAATAAGTTACAAATTGCTTTAGTGGCTGCGATTGGTTCTTC
This sequence comes from Euura lappo, assembly GCA_018257835.1. NCBI lineage: Eukaryota > Metazoa > Arthropoda > Insecta > Hymenoptera > Tenthredinidae > Euura > Euura lappo. The sequence continues at coordinate 133,401 of JAEUYN010002435.1, read as the reverse complement.
TGTGTACGAAAAGTGTTTCAGCTCACAAAAAGCATGTCCAACGTCTGAGACAAGCTTTCCTTGTGCTCTGGCTCGTGACCGAAGCTTCTATTCAGGCTCGGAAGAGGCGGGAGATACTCGCCGGTCGATGAGTAGCTGGTTTTGACCTTGTCGCTTGGTTTTTCAGCCTCCGCACCGCTGAGAGGCAGCCAGGCAAGAGCCGTGACGATTTGATTGGAATTTTGCTCCGTTTTGTGGAGAATATTTTTATTCTCGACATCGAATAGGTAAATTAAGCTCGACTCCTTGTATACGACGGCTATGAGCTTGCCGTTGGGTCGCCACGCGAGGTCTTGGACCAAATCAGTCTCCTCCGGAGGAGCCAGGAGCCATACCCGCTGCCAGGTTAGCCTATGAAGCGCTATTTCACCTGGGTAATTGTGGAAAATTTAATTGAGGTATCGAGTGAGAGAAAGTCGGTGAATTCCGTTTTTGAGAAATTTAATCGCGTCCTAACCTCTCAAATTAGCGATCGCTAGCAGGTCCATCTTCGGAGACCATCGCATTATCGTAAGTTCCGTTGACAATTGTCGCTCCTCTAACTGTCTTATAGCACATGACATTTTTATGGTAGTTATCTTTCATCCTACGAGAGAGAAAACTAATTGGGAACAAAATATTCTTTCAGGCGATCCAGAACGACGAGGAATCCACGACGCCGGCGTTTGTTTACTATATTAGCAGAAGACAGAAGTGAGTTCAAGTGTGCGTGTATTCCTAACGACTGAGCGGTCTGAAGTTGGCGACAATCGAGAAACAAGCTTTCAGACTGTTCTGAACCAATCCAATTGTCTGGAAGCTCATTTTTCGATTACCGCCAACTTCAGACCGCTCGGTCGTTAGGAATACACGCTGATATCAGTGGTGTAGACCCACAGAGGGAGCCACAACGCAGGCGTTGATCCACTGATATATATGCGTTGATCACAGTCAAAGCGTCAAAGCGAACGCAGCGCCATCTCGAACGCAATCAATGCAATTGAATTTCACGGCTAACGTCACAGCGGTGGCTTCTAACCCCTAACCTCTCAAATTCTAACCTAACTTTTCCCTCGCGATGCTCGCGATCGGCCGGAAATATGTGTAAACAGTGTAAACATTAATGCCGGTGAATAAAGTCGTTTTTTCTCTACAGTTAAACACTCCTTACCGATAACACAGAACCTGGAACGAATAGGAAAACGGTTAAAATTGACGTGAGTATCGATTACTTACCCACAAAAACAATAAACACTGAACCTAACCTAACCTAGTTCTTTTTTTCGTCTCTTTTCTTCCACAATTACATTAAAGTAGCAAAAATATCCTTTTTTAAACGATTTTTTTCTAATCTCGGTCACCTCTCTCGTCACCTTATTATAAAATTGACAAATACTAATTAGTATTATCTTCTAGAAACGTACCTTAATCATGGACGACGACGATCCAACCTGTGTTGTAAAAATGATCAAAGATCTCCGATCAGCGCCGACCGGTTACAGACGGGACAGTAGACTGTCTTCGGGTCTCCGCCTCTCTTCAGCCTCGGTTATACCATCTTCCTCCATAGTCTGCGACAGCGAAGACGACAACGGAAGTAAACGTACCCCGAAACGAGCGAGACTTGACGATACAAACGCCAGTCTGAACAGCTCTAGCCTAGACGGAGTGCCGAGCAGCCCTTGGGAATGGCGGAGATTGAAGGGAGAGGTGAGAATGTAAAAATTTGATACGTTTTCTTGTGATCATTATTCATTTTTCACCCATTTTTGCAGGTAATTTCGCTGAAAACGAGACTCTCGCACCAGGAAGCAACCGTCGAACAGCTTCACAGCATCAGACATCAAATGGAACAGGTCTTCAACAAGGACAAAAAATTATTACAAATGCAGGGGGAGCAGGATAAACAAACAATAAAACAACTCGAGGCTAGACTAGACGTCGCTAGACGGACCATACAAGAGGCTAAAGAGGCTCGGGCGAATGCTGAGAGAGAACTTTCGCAAGTATGCGAGAAATCTCTCCCCTTGATCTAATCCGCTGTATTTTAGGCTTTGTTATAATCCCTCGCCCTATTTTTTGTACAGGTAAAGCAAAAACTGGACCAGAAGACTCTGGCGCTGTTAGACGAGGACACGAGACACCAGGACGAGATGAGGCAGGCTAACAGTAGCCAGCGTCAGCAGCAAAGTGGAAGTGAAGAATCCGGCGAGGATGTGGGGTCCGAGTTAGCGTCGAAACTACAGGCTGCCGAGGATAGAATTTTACAGCTCGAACAGAGCCTGAGAGAGTCCAGAGCTGTGGAACAGAAGATCGCCAACAACGAGCTCCTGGAGCTCGAGATACAAAACTTGAATATCGAAATAGAGAAGCTTAAATCTGAAAGAGCGTTGTGCGAGGAGGGAAAAGCGATGGCGGCGAGAGCCGCAAGGGCGAGCGACCTGGAGAAGGAACTCAACGCGGCAAATAAGCTCGTATCTACTCTGAGGGAATCCGTGAAAGGGAAGCTTCTGCTAGAGGAACAAATCTACAGCATGAAGCAGCGGTGAGATCAGTTTCGATTTTACAAAGTTTCATCAAAACTGAGTCAATATTTTTTTTCCCAGGGTCCAACACACCGAGAAGCTAGAACTTCGAATAGCAAAGCTCGAGGCACAGCGGGTGGAACTGATGTCACAAGTCCGCGACTACGAGTCCATCGGAATCACAGGGGGTCCTACGGCCTTGAAGAAAGAACTCCACCGTCTCCAGCAGACCGAGCTAATCCTAACGGCCGAGGAGGGCCAGTTGAAGTCGAAGCTGGAATCTTTGCAGAGAGAGAACTTGAATTTGAATAAAAACTACGAGGAGGCTAAGGCGATCGCCAACGAGATGACAGTCGTGAGAGAAAAACTGAACAAACTCGTGAGCAGGCTGCAGAAAAAGATGATGCTGGTAACGAGAGAACGAGACAGTTACAGACAGCAGCTAGATCTCTATGAGAAAGAGATGACCGTCGATGGGAACAGCGTCTTAGCCGAACGCGTTCCAACCTTGGAGCGAGCTTTGGACGGATACAGGTACTGGGAGACTGAGGAACTAGCCACGACAATCGGAGACTTACGTCGATTCACTTTTCAGGGAACTCGTCAACAAGTTAGAGACGGATTTGGCAGCGGCAGAGGACTGCGTGCAGAAGGGTCAGTGCCAGAAGCTCAGAGAAGAAGTGGATAGACTCAAAGGGGAACTCGAACACCGGGCTCTGAAGGGGGATTTTAACTGCAACGCCAGGGTTTTACACTTCAAAATGAATCCCGCAGCGATAGCGGAAAAACAGGCGGAGGAAAAACACGAGGCTCTCATGCGAGAGGTCGAGGAACTCAGGGCCAGATTAGCCACTGGATCTACCAGCTCTGGTCCTGTGGGATCTTCGGTTCACGCTCAAGGTGGCTCACATATTCGAAATTCATTCAATTAAAGGACTAGGATTCGATTTTCTGGGCATCAAATCGTCGAAAAATGTTTAATTTGCATTTTCTGTTCAACAGAAATAGCGGAGCTGAAGCAGACCCACGAGATAAAGATCACGCGGCTCAAGGAGGCCTTCAAGGCATCTTCGCAGGAATATCGACAAGCGTGTTATTTGCTTTTCGGCTGGAGGGTGGACAGGACTAAGGAAGGGAGGTACAAGCTGTCCAGTCAGTATGCAGAGTCCCCGGACGACTTCCTGTTCTTCCAGGTCGGAGAAGACGGCGTGGATCTTCTTGAGACTGAATTTTCAGCTGGTCTCGGCGTCCTCATCGAACTGCATTTGCAGAGACAACACAGTGTCCCAATGTTTCTCAACGCCGTACAGTCGGAGCTATTCTTTCAGCAAACTTCAGCCACCGTCACAAATTGAATGATTTATATTTTGTGAATACGATCTCAGGATTATTTTTACTTTTTTTTTTGTCTTTTCATTTTGTAATTGAGTTTCAGATTCTAAGGATTAATGCTAAGGTTCTTCTTCTTCTCTAATTATTATCTTTTGTTCACCAACTGCAAATGATAATTGTGAAAACGATGTATTCGACGTATTGTAAGAGTATTTTGAAAATACATCAACGATTCGATCGTTTTGTTCCTTCTAGATGATTTTTGTCGAATTTTAAAACCCTAAAGACTGCAATAAACTTCGGGATGATCCAGAAAGACTCGTGGAAACTCAGGAATATATTTTTTAAAGTCATGCGAAACATAAAGACTAAAAAAAAAAATAGGTTCTGAAGTTCTTGAAACATTGTTTCGTTTTTTTTTTTTACAATTTTTCCTCTTTTTTTTTTTGTTCACATCGAAGAAAAAGTAAAAGAAGAACGTGAACCAAATGACCTAAGTGAATTTTCTTTAAATATTTCTGCACGAAAACTTTGTTCAATGTTATTCTTTATATCACAAAAATCCAATTTCCAAAAAAAAAAGTTATAATTTTCTTATACCGAATAATAATTATTATTTCTTGTCAAGTTTAATTAATAAAAAAAAAAAAAAAAAAAAAAAAGGCTCTTGGGACAAATTTTTCTGATCTTGACGTCGATCTCAGAAAAAGTTGTTCACGATGAAGAAAAAATACTCGCCAAAGCTTTGTTTTTTTTATTCTCAATATTTTTGAAGTTATGCAACCTCTTCGTTTTGGCGCATTTTTTTTCAAAAAATCATAACTCCGGCTACGTTGGTGATAGGGAGATCAACTTTGACTCATTTTCTTCGCAAAAGAATATAGTTTTCAGAAAAAACATAGGGCATTGGGATTTTCGATCGCTCAACATAAAATTGTCTCCATTTCCCGAAACAATTAGAGATTGCGGAAAAATGCAATTTTTTTTTTAAATCTGAAACAAATCACAGACGTAGATATACCGTGACTATTGGTGTACGGTGAACGCTTCGGGGGTGCCAACCTGAAACTCGCTCGGCGGGTGTCACTAGGCCGAGCGAGTTGTAAGTTGGTATCGCTAGCGTTCGGTGTTCAACCATACCCTGTTCTAGCTAACCTCATTCGGTTCGAACTCGAGAATAGCGCGCGTAAAATTTTTTATTTTTTAAATAAAAGGAATTATTTTGCGAATATTAACCAACAATGTAATTTTGATATTAGGCGCTCTATTCAAGAAGATTAGTGAATCGTGTTAATATTTGTTGCCTCAACGTGCTCGACGATAATATATAATCAAGGCGCAGGGAAGCAGGTTTCCGGAGTCAAGTCCCTCGATAAACCTCGGCAATACAATCAAGGCGCAGGGAAGCAGGTTTCCGGAGTCAAGTCCGTCGATAAGCCTCGACGATAAAATCATGCCGAAGCAAGTTTTTGAATTCGAGGCTCACGATACAATCAAGCCGCAACGGAGCAGGGACTTCGACTCCAGAAACCTGCTTCGCTGCGGCTTGATTGCATCGTCGAGGCTCATCGAGGGCCTTGAATTCAAAAACTTGCTTTGCTGCGGCTTGATTGTATCGTCGAGCACGTTGAGGCAACAAATATTAACACGATTCACTAATTTTCATGAATAGAGCGCCTAATATCAAAATTACATTGTTGGTTAATATTCGCAAAATAATTCCTGCACGCGCAGAATTCGTTGTCCTTGTCCTTCCGTTTCGTTCCGTCTAACAAAATGCGTTCAACCTTCAAATTTTACGCGCGCTATTCTCGAGTTCGAACCGAATGAGGTTAGCTAGAACAGGGTATGGTTGAACACCGAACGCTAGCGATACCAACTTACAACTCGCTCGGCCTAGTGACATCCGCCAAGCGAGTTGCAGGCTGGCACCCCCGAAGCGTTCACCGTACACGAATAGTCACGGCCCTGCTAACACAGAACGTTTTAAAAACGTTATTAAGACGTTTTTAAAAACACGACAAAACGTGTTTGTTGAATGGTTGAAAAAGCGTCTTGAAAACGTCTTTAAAACGTTATTTTGGCCGCACTATTTTTCGAGAAAACGTGGTAAGTACGTTTTTTACACGTCTTCAAAACGTCTTAATAACGTTATATTCTGAAGTTTTTTGAACGTTAGAATAACGTTTATGGAGACGAATTATAAACGTTGTATTAACGTGTATTACAAGTAATTGATTATATATATATATTAACGTTTTCAAAACGTCTGTTAAACGTTATAGTAACGTTTTATCCGATGTGAGTGAACCGACTGTATAAATATCATATCGATGCTTATGTATTTAAGGAGTCACAGTGGCTCAGTGGATTGGCGCACGGACTGCCACCCGGGAGACGTGAGTTCAAATCCCGAGCCCGGCAGTCCCGATTTTTTTTTCGAATACAAACTTTGTAATACACGTTAATACAACGTTTATAATTCGTCTCCATAAACGTTATTCTAACGTTCAAAAAACTTCAGAATATAACGTTATTAAGACGTTTTGAAGACGTGTAAAAAACGTACTTACCACGTTTTCTCGAAAAATAGTGCGGCCAAAATAACGTTTTAAAGACGTTTTCAAGACGCTTTTTCAACCATTCAACAAACACGTTTTGTCGTGTTTTTAAAAACGTCTTAATAACGTTTTTAAAACGTTCTGTGTTAGCAGGGGGTATATCTACGTCTGTGATTTTTTTCAGATTTAAAAAAAAATGCATTTTTCCGCAATCTCTAATTGTTTCGGGAAATGAAGACAATTTTATGTTGAGCGATCGAAAATCCCAATGCTCTATTTTTTTTCCTGACAACTATATTCTTTTGCGAAGGAAATGAGCCCAAGTTGATCTCCCTATCACCAACGTAGCCGGAGCTATGATTTTTTGAAAAAAAAATGCGCCAAAACGAAGAGGTTGCATAACTTTAAAAATATTGAGAATAAAAAAAAAGCTTTGGCGAGTATTTTTTCTTCATCGTGAACTACTTTTTCTGAGATCGACGTCAAGATCAGAAAAATTTGGCCCAAAAGCCTAGATCACTTGATATGGAATTGCCGTTATATCAAAAACAAATTAATTAAATTGAAAATGATGATAAATTTATTCTCCGTTTTGGATTCGTCATCAAGAATTTTGTATCCATCCAATTTTCCCAAAATAATAATAATAATAATAATAATAATAATAATCGTTGTTTTGGTGAATGAAAAGTGGCTGATGAAATTTAGATCCTAATTTCGTGATCATGAAATTGATTTTGAAGAAATATTCGTCACATATTTTGAATCTTCGATCCTGTATGAGGCTACTAAACGCGAAAGGAACAAAAGAAGAACCCAAGAAGGATATATTTGATTGAAAAAAATTGAATATCGCTGAAAAAATCTGTTGAACCGAACAACAAGCGTTATATATAAATTGTAAGAGTGGAAAAAAAAATGTCATTCGTACCCCTTCCGCGTTGTCCCCCTCGCATAATAATCCCTCCATCAAAATGAAATTGGAGTTAAAACTGTCCGCATCAATTCCCCGATAAATTAAATACGAATCCAATAATCTGTCGAGTGTATACTGCACGGTATGATAGAGTGTACCCAATGTATTTTCATTCCGAGAAGCTTTCAGAAAATAGCCCTTAACGATTATGGCTTGAGCCCCGTGAATAATGGGGGGCATCAGAGAATAACAATAATTCCACCCCCAAACAATGCGTAGGACTGTACAGACTACGGACCCACCCACAGTTATACCGATTTCGATTCCGGCTTTCAATTAGTGTAATACGTCATACGTCGGGTACGCAGTAGCTATTAGCGATATCTAAGGCCTGTGTATACAACGAATCCCGGTATCCACGCCGGACAGGGCGCGATAATTTGTGAGAGGTAAAGTATGGGTTTTAGGGTGCGATCTCCCGCAATACATGGACGCACGGGCTTAATGTATATACCGCTGGCATATAATAGATTCGAGTACATAACGCGATGCTCTATCGCGAGGTACCAGCCGTGTACGGTTAAAGTAAGGAAAGTAAGTCGCCCACCGCACGGGCTACCCTCGTTTTCGTCCACGTCCTCGTCCGCGTTTCACCGAGAAGGGCTAAACTCCATTATCGCTAATTATAATCACGTTTAATCGCGAGCTCGTCCTCTCCAACTCCCTCGCTCCCCGCTTGGCCCACATTGCTACGACTCGCGGTGTTGATTATCAATCTGGACTTTCTCCGCATTTTCCTCCCTCGCCCCTCTCGTCGCCCGCGCCGGGGTCGAGGGAGCTACTCGACGTAGTTATGTACTCCAGAGATACTCGAGCGGTCCGGTAGTACGCCTCGAGACAGAGCTAAAGAACCCAAACGAGAGCGAGGGGCGTTATACACAGAGAAGCTTCTGAGAATTTTCTCCCTGCCCATGCCCATGCCCATGCCCATGCCCGGCGACTTTCCTTTGTAAATGAAGTAAGAGATCCTCTTAACGAAATAAAAGAATGAAACGACGAAATAAAAGGTCAATGAAGATTTCGCCGATAATTTGGTGGTTATTTCGAAACTCCGGGAGAACATCACCTGGAGAATAGCAGCCCCAGGGGGTGATTGTCCGACGCTAAGGTCCATTACGCGAGCGGCGAGCGAGAGACAGCGAGGGGAGCGGGTGATGGTTCTGTGACGCGTAGGGGGCACATCGTCGGAAGAACGTGACGGGAAATAAGAGCGGGCGAGTGGCGGCCGGAAATTGCACCGAACGCGCGATGCTCTGTATAAGACCGTGAAGGAGGAACTCGAAAGATTGGTGAAAAATAAAGAAAAAAAAAGGAAAAAGAACATCGACGATCGGAGAGACCTGTCCACACATAGTCGCAACTGTGTGGAACGTGGTGTGTGTATCTTGTCAGAGACATTATAGCCATTTTCGAAATAAAAGTCGATGTACACACGAGACAGAGACATAGACTAGTCGAAATAGCCTCGCGTGACTCTTCGTAGTTATAACGTGATGTAAGAAGCGTGCCACGAGATCCGAGGGAGCCAGAGGCACTCCCGTTTCGGCGCTGTGCGGTTATTACACGTGGTTATGTAGGAATAACAAATTTTTACCGCTGTTGCCTTCTAGAGTATACATGTAGTACTGGTAGAATGCATATAACGGTGAGGGGATGGGGATCGCGTGTAGGTATCGGAAACGCGTGTATCTACTACCCACGCGATATATCGAAGCTGATGTGTTTAAGTGCGTCGAAGGGTCGAAGGACCGCAAGACCTCTAATAGTCTAATGCCATCACGCGAAAAGGAGTGGCTTTTTTCTTTTACAGTATAGTAGGTATGTGTACAGTGGATGCATGATTATCGCCGTGGGTTTTTGTTTATTCGAAGTCCTACTTTTGTCTAACACCCTTCGATACGTGGTTTAACGGTCTGCGTGCACGTACGGGATGAAACGAAATAATTGGTTGAAAATTTCACCCTCCCCCTGGCAAGAATTTCACGACGTTTTAGTCACCGCATTCTATGACATTTCACCATTCGCGTATTAACAAATAACAAATATTGAATAACAAATTACAAATACCAAAGAATCACTAACAAATATTAAAAAAACTAATATTCAGTAACGAATATTAAATAACAAACGTTGAATATTGAATAACAAATGAAAAAGAACGAATAACAAATATTAAATAACAAATAATAACAATTGAATATTGAATAACAAATACCAATAATCAAATATTGAACATATTGAATAACAAATAACAGAGAACGAATATTAAATGATAAATAACAAATAACAAAAATTAAATATTGAATAACAAATAACAATATTGAATAACGAATAACAAATATTGAATAACATAGAACGAATAACAAATAACAGAGAACGAATGACAAATAATAAATAACAAATAAAAACCAATAAATATTGAATAACAAATAACGAAGAACGAATAACAAATAATAAATAACAAAGAAAGAATAACGAATACCAAATTGAGATTGAGAATAGAATAAAAAATATCAAATAACAAATATTGAATAAGGAATAAGAGTAAAAAAAGAAAGAATAACAAATAACGAACAAGAATAAAACAAAATAACAAATAACAAATTACATTATATCCCATTCCCGAGGATTCTGAATGATTTTGAAGGACCCTGGGAGATTTTTTAAGATTCCGAAGGATTTCAGAGAGTTTCAAGGGATTTCATTCCATTCTATTTCATCCGCCTTCCATCGCGTGACATTTCAGAGTATTTCATGTCATTTTCGCGACATGTCATAAACGAGTGTCCCGCATATTTGACAAGTGGATATCTCCTAGTCGTTTATATTACGAAAAATATTCTTACACTTGAGAGCATATCTTGGAGAGATAGATGGGCGGACCCGTCTAGGTACCGCACGTATTGAAATTGCGTACGTGATCCGAGAAAGAAAAGAAGGAACGAATTGCAAGAAGAAAGCCAAAAGTGAGATGTTCTGTAATATTATGCTCCGGTACTGTGCTCGTCCCTTGGGATATACCAACGTATAGCCAGGCATTACGTGCAGCGTACTGTATAAGATATTTATAGAATATACATACAGATATAATAAGGGATAAAAGCAGAAAGAGTAAGACAACAGGGGGAGGGAGAATAAAAATATCACAATAAAAGAAGAGGAGTGGAAAAAAAAGAAAAAGAAACGAGGCGATTTTTGATATACAAAGGAATACAAAAGAAACACTCCTTCGATCGGAGGGGGGGAATAATTGTATGAGATTGAAGAAAATTCAAGTTTTCAAGAAAAAAAAAATATGTCTGTTACTCGAAGATAAAGAACAAAGGGAAAACAATGACAATAGAGGGATGGTTGAGCCCTGCAGATCAAGGAATCCCAAGAAGTAGGTATCAGCGCCTAATTTACCTATGCATACGCACGGGGGATGCCGATGCTTTTATAAATATCACGAAAACATGCACAGAGAAGAAGAAGAAGAAGAAGAAGAAGAAGGAGAAGAAGGAGAAGCTTCTTGAATATTCAAGCCCCCGTACCTCCCCACAGTGAGGGAAGAGAACCGAAGAAGAGGAAGAGGAAGAGGAAAGGAAAAGAGATCCCCCTGAAAGCGCGCGTTTTATGAATGATTGAGCAACCTCAGCCCCAGGCCGAGGTCGAGGCTCTGGTACCACCGTCACGCAGAGATACGCCGAAGACGTATTAGCAAGAGCGAAAAACGCACGCTATACGACCTATGGGTCCCGGAGGGATGACGGACACTGGGAAATTGTCACTCCGGCGTTCGGGGGCTTCGGGGACTTCGGGGACTTCCGATTTCGTATGATTGGCAGCTTACGCGTTAACGCAGTGACCGTGCAGAGTCGCGTTGCGGTCCCGTTAAGCACACGGTGATCGCGGGGCTCGTCTAAATTGGGGTGGCTGGATTACTTAGCTTGAAAAATTAATCAACCCGTTCTTCGTAGCGACGCGGGCAACTATGGCTGCGATACCCAGCCCCGTCAACGGTATAAGCCCGTAAATTGTAACAAACGGGGCACATCGTTTCACCGCATTAAAATTAATGACAGGGGCGTGACGGCGGGGGCAGACGCCGGCTTCGGGGAGCAATAACGCAAACAGACACGCGATAATCCGGCTACGAGGCTCCCCTCGTTAGCGCGCCACCCTTACCCTTACCCTTACCCTTACCTCACGGATCCTCGGCACCGTGCGTCTTCCATTTACCGTATGAAATCTTGACAAAGTAAAACCTGCGCGAGTTTATAACATCATAAACTTTGTCGGGGGAAACGTATCGGCGCTTCTCTTCTGTATCAGGGTGAAAACTTTTAACCGCACCGAAAGAGAAAAGATCATTGACTCCGGGCCGGGAAAAGCGTCCGGAAATGTATAGAAATACGTACCACACGTCCTGGGTGCTGCATGTACCTCGTTCATTCCAGCCAGCATTCTGCTTCGGAGACTGTATAGTCCGACTCGAAAGAGAAGTTGGAGAATCTCTGGTCCCGACCCCTCGCGCTCATCCCGAGGGAAATTTTCTAACCCCAGGACAGGGACGCGAGGATGCCTCCGGCATATCCGATACAACTTTTCGGCATTTACTTGGACGAATGACGATGCCCCTCAGTTCGTCCGGTCACTCGGTGCAAAAGGGGATCAATTTTTACATCTTCTTTCCTTTTTTAGTTTTATCCTTTCATCCCCGTCCTCATGATTCGGGGTTGTTTAAGCGTGAGGGTTGTAGCTCCGGATCATCGCACGGTTGATTGGTCGAGGAAAACTGGCGTGAGTAAATCGATCGTCGATTGGATGTTTTTGGAGGTGAGCGTGGACAGACATCGGGTCTGAAGGGGCGGAAGAAGAAAAGGTTCTGTAAAAACATTTCATACCCCCAGGATAAGACCCGGTAGGTCATGCCTAGACCCACAGCCGTCCAGAGATCAAACAAACTCTTGGACCGGACGCGGCGTCTCGTTTCCGGTCGGGTTGTTCCGTAACTCGTTTTGCCCATTTAGACATCTCTCCTCGTGTTATTCTTGCGATATGTCCATTTCCTTGAAGTTATGTATATAGTAAATGTAGTACCGAGAAAACCACCTACTAACAAGAGATAACAAACTTGAGCGGAGAACTTCTCGGTCCCCGTTGGATATACGTACACCGGGTAATATTCTAGAGGGCACGTTCGAACTTTTCCCCAGAGTCAATGTCACCGTTATCGTTATTACCTTCGAGTGCGATTATAACGAGAATTAAGGATGTAGTTCAGGTTGAAAACTATTTTCTTCAATTAATATTGTACCAATGACAACTTTTTTCCACGAGTTTTTATATTTAAAACTGAGAAAAAAAACCACGATATATAATCGATCTGAACTGAAAATTCGATGCGAAAACCCTACGCTGGAATTGGTACTAGCGATGAAGAACAGAGAACTTTTCGATATCAGAACAGAAAGAAGAGTAGATTCACGTGAGGAATTTGTTGTACAGTGAAAAAGTTCTCAAAAATTAAGTTAGAAACAATCATTTCCCCCAAAAAGGCACTTTTTTGTCGGTTTTTTGTTATTTCTTCTCAAATATGAAAGTAATTTACCTGGATTCAGTGACCAGACCTGAAAAGCTCACATCAAAGAAGATATCTGTGAAACTAGAAGTTGATTCGATAAATATTTCATCGCCAGTTACATTTTGAAATCTGAAAAGTTGGTGAAAATTAGTTTTTGAGATAATCAACCATTTGTAAAAAGCTGCATATCAAAATCGCATTTTTTTTTTTGCCTTTCTCAACCAATACGGAGTAGACAACTAGCTGGTAACCGGAGAGTACCTCCGAGCGAGTTTTCAATTTCTGAAAATTCGCGCAGCAGTTAAACTTTTTTCAGGGCAATTCTGTGGCTCTGAATTCAAGGGCCGAAGGAACTGAGGGACAGAGGGACACCGGAATCGAGTTACGCGATATTGGTCCCTAGGCGCTCGCCAGAATAAATACACTCAACTCCGTCCCGCGTCCATTCCTCCTTCTCTTGATCCTCCCGCGATTTCCGCTCCGCGTTCCCTCCGACTCGATATTTTCCCTCCCCAATTTCTACTTCCATACCTCTTATTCGTCCGTTGACCAGACTCGACGCCGGAACACCCTCGGCGGAGTCTTTCACACCGACGACAATTATACCCACCTATCTCGCCCACACCGCGCTTCCAATTAATCCAAACAACGCGGACAAAGGTCCGACCGCGATCGTCCACGGTCTCGATTGATGAACACCCCTCATTTGCGTACGGGCCTTCTGAATTATTGGCTCGCGGCCCGTCCTCGAGAACGATGACCGCGGCCAAGGCCCTATACTATAGGGCCTATAGCCTTATGGCAGGGAATGCAACACCGTGTGGCATTCGATATCGGCTCGAAACCAGACTGGACCGATATGGGCCATTCCGCCAAATCCTGCTATACGCAAATCCGGGCTGAAAATGTTTGACAGTTTTTTTTTTTTTACGAGTTTTAGGCGTCAACAAAGCGATTTCTGGAGTATTAAAAATCCCCGACTTCAGTTAATAGGAGTTTTTGTAATTATTAGATTTTGCTTCGAAATTTTCTAGTCTAATGAAACGGTTCAAAAAATGTCTTAAAACAATTAAAAACACAATTTTCTGAAAACTTCTGAATTTTTCGAAAATTATGATCTTTTTGGTCTTACTTGTCATTTTGAGTGCGAAATTCGAAAAATAGGACTTAAAACGTCAATTTCACCGTCTTCCCGATAATTTTTTGAGAATCGGAATTTTTTTCTGAAAATTCAGCAAATTTCCAATGAAAAACATGTCTATAAATTTTCCGCTCGTTCATCTGCCAGTCACGGTTACGGTTTGAATAAAATTTGAGTTTTTGTGTCATTATTTTTGCATTTCGATGTCAACATATTATACATTCACATCGAAATGCACAAGTAATGACACAAAAACCCTCAGATTTTACTCAAACCGTAACTGTGACGTGGAGGGAAATCTTCTGAATCTTCAGAAAAAAATCTTATGTTCAAAAAACGATGGGAAACATGTTGAGATTGACATTGACATTGACATTCTAAGTCTTATTTTTCGAATTTTGCGCTGAAAATGACAAGTAACACAATAATGACCATCGCATATTCGAAAAATTTAGACAATTTCCGATCGAAAATCATGTTCAAAATGTTCTTTCAAGCCATTTTTAAACCGTGTAATTAGATTTGAAAATTTCGAAGCAGAATCTAATTAATTACGAGGAACCCTATAAACTGAAGGCGGACGCCTAAGTAATAAAATATCAAAAATTTGGATTTGGCATTTGGCGGAAATGTCCCTCATCCATACATCCACGTCCATATACCGAATGAGTATAGATTTTCCTGGTGGTACAGGACGCGTCGTCGGAGCATTAACACGCCATCGCAATCTCCCTGTATCCACTCTCTATGTAGGGTATATATACCGTTGTTTCTTTCCGCGAGTAAAGTGTTCCATCCCGGTAGCATCTTTTATTGAGTGAACGGACCGGGCACCGAGCGCAGGATGAGGCTATAAAGGAGCTCTGGGAGGCGTAGAAACAAGGAAATAGACGATAGGAAATAGGAGTTAGAATTGCCTAGTGGGAGGCCATCCATACGTGAACCGAACAAAACCGTGTTTGAGATTCTAGGTTGACCCCATCGGTGTACCGACTCGCACAATACCAGCCGGAGGTCGGACCTGGCAGGTTATTGAATTATTAATTAAGCCAGGTGGTATAGTTAACGGACGTCGGGCTACTGGCCGTTCCATGGACCCATGGCAAAGCTCCGGCCCAACGGACCAAGCTCTATGTACACATTGCTGCAACGACGCGGTGCCTCCTAGTTAATGAACATTCTCTTTGACGGGATAAGACACGACCTGAAGAAACTGTCGCGAGTTTTCGCACACTGAGTGCATGTGTCGAATTCTAGCTAAAAATGTTCGAAATTGAAGGAGTTCTGATGCCTTCGGAATTTAGAAATTGCATCGCTTTCGGGAGGAGACTATCAGGCCTCGAGATAGTAGATCAGGGTCGTTCCTTTGGTCGAAAATATGAAACTAGTTTTATCTAATACGTTTTTTGTACCACATGCACGGTATTTTTTTTTTTGTAGACCTATCAAGTGACCTTTGTGCACAATATATTATTGGCTCACTGGATTTCGAATTGCTCGTGTATCAGCAGTTAAATGGTAAAAATGTCATGGCAAACCAAATATATGGTCTACTTGTGATACAAAAGCAACCCTGTAAGTTTGACTGAAATCCGTGACCCGGAGGCTCGATGCTCTTCTTGTCAGTTCAACATCCCAAATCCAATCTGTCCTGTCACTTTTGAATATCTTGTTCCATGTCTAGCCTGGCGGGTCGGCGAGGTTTGAATAATTATTCTACGTCTTTGGTTTCGCGACTTAAAACGGCATCGGGGATCCAAGTTTCCAGCCAATCGTGATCAATAATTCTAGCGTCTACTAATTTTCTTCAATTTTCCCAACATCCTCGATGCATTAGTCATAAATGGTATCCGTCTGGGTTGTCCGAATCCCTGTTATAGATCCGGGACCCCATTCGTTGGACTAATAACGGATAACCTTTAGCCCCGGCGCGGTATAATAACGGAGCATTTACTTTACGATCTGCATAATGGAGATCAAATCGATGATGCCACCGGCCCGTTCGCGCACCTCGTAGGAGGAGGAGGAGGGGTTGAAACCTTTCCAACCGGATTATCCTAGGAAAATTTTCCTCTTTGCACAACGGTGGAAGGAGCGGGATGGGATCACAGGAAATGGTTATATGAGAAAATTATTGGAAAATTTTCAGCAAGGCTCCGTTATCGCACGGTAAGAAAATCGTCGGGTTATCGATATCATATCGATGCATTTGACAAGCGAAACAACAATAGACGCGGTGTTAAAAACCGGAAAGCCGTGAAAGCCGGCGTGGCTACCGCGTAATTTATTCGTCGTTGTCGATGCGGTTATTGGCCCGTGTTCCGCGTTTCACGTTCCACCTTTCACCGCCCCTAATTAAGCACGTTCGGAAAATTGATACGAGGCCGTGTGCACGGGGTGTAATTAATATTTATTAATACGGTGAACGGGTGCAGCCGCGGTTTTTGGGGGAATTAAAATATACTAACAATAAGGGGGGGTAAAGTGTGACCCTCTATAGCTTCATAAAACGTTAACAATTTTGACAACGGTGTAGCTCCACCGTTCATGTACAAATACAAATATAAAAAATATGGTTTCAAAAAGTGAAACTTCGGCATTAATTTGAAAAAAAAAAAAAAAATGGTTTTAGTAGCATGAAAATTGTGGCCGTGGCAGCCACTGAAGATATTTTCGGAAGGGTTCATCCGATCGACTTGAAATTTTCACTGTAGTTTCATGTCCTTATGGACTAAGCTTTTTGATAAATTAAAATTTGGCAGAGTTTTTTTTTCGAGATTCGATGTGGGCGATTATGGACAAACAAAATGTACAACAATTTTTGTGAACGGTTGTCGTAACGACGATCAGGATACATTTTAGCTGAATTTATACCGTGGCCTCACTGTCTATAACGGTTTGGATTTAATTATGTAGAACGGGATCTCGAGCCGTGTTTCTTAAGTAAAGTATAAACTTCATTGAAGATAATACCGCCCGAGCTGCGAGGCCGAGGCTGAGTCTGAACTGCGAGAGTCGAATGAGCTAACTTTTTCATTTTACTCAAACCACTTTTTCCCATTAGCGGGCAACCTCACCGCAGTCACCAGCTAATTTTCCAAAGTCAAAATAAAATTTAGGGAAAAAGATAAGTATTTTCCTGAGACACGGATAACTATTTTTAAACTTAAGGCGATCCCTGTAGTCGATTTTTAACGACTCGTAAAATGTTTCGGAAATTCTTTTAGCACACTAATTTTCCCTTTGACATTCGATGATTTTTAGAATAGTGGGCCTTAATAAAAAAATGAACGCGAAAATGATTGAAACCGTGAAAAAGGACTTTTTTAGCACCGTAAAAAGTGCACTTTTTGCGTCCACTTTTTGCGATGCGACAAAGTGACAATCGGGGTTTGCTAAATATGTACATGGCAGGTTAAAATCGACTCGGGAATCACCTTAAGGGGTTTCGACGTGGGGATCTACGTGTCGTTAAACTGTGAAAACGGACAAACTAGCACGTACTAGCCACAACTACGTTCATGTTAAGAAAAAGAAAAAAAGAAACACTTAAAAAAAATAAATTGACTAGAGGAAACCCCCAATAAAGCTGGTCTTTGCGAGTATCTTTTATCTGGCGCGTGCCGAGAATGGCGAATATCGCACACACCGTCGGCTGATAAACGCATTCCGGTATTCCGCTACGCCTGCTATGCTCACAGCAGAGAGCCTCTGGAGTGGTCTGAACTTGGTTTTCATTTTATTTTATTTTCGCTCTTATTTCTCTTGTATCGGAGTTATTTAAGACTCTGTTCCTCGAGCCACCCTCCTCAGGTCTCTTCAACCCGAGCAGATCTTGTTCGGGGTAAGTTGAGAAGCTGAGGAATTTCCCCTTCTCTCGACTCTTGACTACTGGATAAATCTGGTGTCATCCATAATTGTCCCCTTTCGCGTTGTTCCCACGACCCTTACGTCTTTCGCGCTTTACTTTGTTTCGAGCTCTGCTTCAACTTTCAACGAATATTTGAACATACCAATTTCACGTCAGACGGCAGATTTCATATCATATCACCGATTTTATTATCGATAAATTTTTATTTGGCGGAGTTGTGAATTTTTTTCACTGTATAATAATAACGTCTACGAAATTCGCACTAACGTTTTCATTCGTATATCAGCAACGGAAGGACGGAAAAAATATCTCTTTCATATAAGCTTAGTTCCTAGTGACATCTACTCAAGTGTAGCTACTCAAGTGGCAGTCAAGGCCACAATTTTTTAGTTATCATGTTGATGTTTTTTCAAATTAAAGCTGGGAATTTGATCTTTAAAACCGTATTTTTTATATATTTTTTTTCACCACACCAACCTCCACGTCATATTTTTAATCATATCTACAGGGTGTATCATCTCAAGTGTCGAGAATGGGAGGGGCTCAGGTCACTAAGGAATCTAAGCCCCTCCCATTCTCGACGCTTGAGACGTCACACCCTGTATATCGGCCTTGCAACATGACTACTTCCGAATATACATAATTTGACAATTTCAACGCGTAGAAAAAATTAATTATCAGAATAGACTCTGGTGGAGGGTTGCAATAAGGGTTAATTCCTTGCAGGCCTGATGCAGCTACTACACAATTTGATCAACAATTAATCAACTATAACATCCCACCAGGCAACCATGGGGGTATTACTCGGGGTGCCCAACAGACTCCATTTACGAATACAATTAAAATCGCTAGCACATACATCTCTCGGGGTAATTATCGTATATACCTAACCCACCTACAGCTACGCCAATTAAATTGCAAGCCCAAAGTCCCGGCTCCGGTGAAAGACGCTCGGCAATAAATACCATACCTAAGTAGTCAGCCTCGTGGTCTAAGGCGCAATAACCATTGCCTGCACTCGCCAGGCCCTAGGTAAGCATCCACGTCCCTTGGCTGTACCGCGTTGCCTCATAACGGTCTCGACTCAGGATAAATTAATAATGCATCGGGGCCGCGCCCGCTTTTAGGATAAGCGGGAGGCACTTTAATCGTCTACGACTCTACGGTCATGAGACGTATTCCTGACGTAGGTCAGCCAAAGATGGGGTTCGCGTAGCTTAATATTATCTATAAGGAAGCTTTACGGGTACCGACGATTCGGTCGAAATCGCCGACCACTACCCCTCATGATACTCGAATTAATTGGCTTACGACCCCCAGGACTCATGCGGCCTAACCACGTGCTGCGAAGGAGAGGGGACCGACTATCTGACAGAGGGCATGCGCTGGTGGGAGTGGCACCGTTCGCGGATCCCGCCAAGGGATTCTGTCCGTTGTTGTCAACCGTCTGGTGCGGTAGCGCGGTTAAACCGCGGTGCGGAGACGGGACTCACGATTTTTTATTCGTGACTCAGAGATTTTTGGATTTTCAATTCTTCGTGAAGATTGTAATCTCGACCTGTTCAGTGGGAGACACGTTGGATTAAATACCTGTTCGAATGAATTTAGAGACCGATGTGTGCGAAGAGAAAAGTTTCAGGTGTTTAAATTCAGCACGGCGAATCGCCGACGGCTGTTAATTGCTGTTTGGATATGTGAATGCTGAGTTTTTTTGTGTATTTTGTGGTGGAAATATATAAACATTTACACACAATTTAACGAGACACGCGAGAGGCAAGGAAATTGCCGGTTAAACGGCTGACCATGCCGCGACTACTACTACTCGGCGATGTCGTACTATGCTGCTGTCTACTCGCGAAAACTTGGATAGGTAAACAACAAGGATAGAAAATTTTGAAATTTTCTTTGAAAAACTCCGAGACCAGACCTCGGTTTCTTTATTTTTTATTTTCACTTCACCCCAGTTGCGACGAAACTGGACTCAATTTCATTGTAACTGGCCACGTTTTTGCTGAAACTGTCCAAAGTTTCTTCGAAACTGGACTCAGTTTAGTTTTTTTCACTTTATCCTCCAATACTGCAAAATCTAATGTAAAACCGTGTATTAATTATGATGAAAAGTGACTGCTAGATTCACGATAGATGTAACGTCTTTTTTCTTTTGTAAAGACGTCTATCTCGTTCAAGAGGAGACATTCGACTTGTTCGACATGAATATTTGTTATATTTGGAGGTATAATTATAAGACCTCATGTCTGATAATTATTGGAATGAACCGACTACAAAGTACTAAACTTAGCTTCAATTACTATACAGCAATAATTATTGAGTGTCATAAATTATTTATTGTATTATATAGACTGAAAACTTGATCTTTCCTTGCCTAAAAAGTATCAATTTATCCAATGAAACCCATCATTGCCGATTATATGTTATTTTCCTTGATTCAGA
Organism: Euura lappo; assembly: GCA_018257835.1. NCBI lineage: Eukaryota > Metazoa > Arthropoda > Insecta > Hymenoptera > Tenthredinidae > Euura > Euura lappo. The sequence goes on along the minus strand of JAEUYN010002435.1, from coordinate 112,960 downwards.
ATTTAAGAGAATATAATACCTCAGCTGAAATCCTTATAATGTCAGAAATCAGGGCGTTTACCTCAAGTCTGTTGAAACTGGACTCCCCATATAGAAATTGACTTTCAATCGGGGGAAACAATCCAGGGCCCTGCCAGGGCCCTCCCAGAAACGCCAGGCTCGCCCCGACTAGGACCCTACGAAGGACTAGATATTGGTTATTAATCGGGGAAAACCGACTAGGACCCCACGAGGGACTAGATATTTATTATTAGCTGGGGAAAACTGACTAGGGCCCTACTAGGGACTAGATACTGTATTGTAATCGAGAAAAAACTAACTATAGGACCCTGCTAGAGACTGGATATTGATTAATCATTGGGAAAAACTGACTAGGGCCCTTCTAGGGACTGGATATTGATAATTAATCGGGGAAAACTGACTAGGGGTTCCTCTTTTAGGGACTGGATATTGATTAATCATTGAAAACTGACTAGGTCCTCTTAGGGACTGGACATTTACAAAATTAACGAAAACTGACCATAGATCCCGCTCAGGGACTAGATATTTATTATTAGCCGGGGAAAACTGGATTCAGGGCCCTACTAGTATCTAGATACTGTCTGTAATCGAAAAAAATTAACTATAGACCGTTAGGGACTGGATATTGATTAATCATTGGGAAAATCATCAGCCCTTCTAGGGACTGGATATTGATAATTAATCGGGGAAACTGACCAGGGGCCCTTCTTAGGACTGGGATATTGATTAATCATTGGGAAAATCGACTAGGTTCCTCTAGGGACTGGACATTGATAATTAATCGAAAAACCTGACTATAGACCCCTACTAGGGACTAGATATTTATTATTAGCCGGGGAAAACTGGAGACTAGGGCCCTACTAGGGAATTAGATTGTCTTGTAATCGAAAAAACTAACTATAGGACCCTGCTAGGGACTGGATATTGATTAATCATTGGGAAAACTGACTAGGGCCCTTCTAGGGACTGGATATTGATAATTAATCAGAAAACTGACTAGGCCCTTCTAGGGACTGATATTGATTAATCATTGGGAAAACTGACTAGGGCCCTTCTAGGGACTGGACATTGATAATTAATGAAAAACTGACCATAGGACCCTACTAGGACTAGATATTTATTATTGGGGGCTGGGGAAAACTGGACTAGGGCCCTACTAGGACTAGATACTGTCTTGTAATCGAAAAACTAACTATAGACCCCTCATAGGACTGATATTGATTAATCATTGGGAAAACTGACTAGGGCCCTTCTAGGGACTGATATTGATAATTAATCGGGGAAAACTGACTAGGCCCTTCTAGGGACTGATATTGGATTAATCATTGGGAAAAACTGACTAGGGCCCTTCTAGGACTGGACATTGATAATTAATCGAAAAACTGGATCATAGGACCCTACTAGGGGACTAGATATTTATTATTGTAGCTTGGGGAAAACTGACTAGGGCCCTACTAGGGACTAGATACTGTCTTGTAATCGAAAAAACTAACTATAGACCCTGCTAGGGACTGATGTCATCAATCATTGGGAAAACTGACTAGGGCCCTTCTAGGGACTTGGATATTGATAATTAATCGGGGAAAACTGACCAGGGCCCTCTAGGGACTGGGATATTGACTAATCATTGGGAAAAACTGACTAGGGCCCTTCTAGGGACTGGACATTGATAATTAATCGAAAAACTGACTAGGACCCTACGAGGGACTAGATATTTATTATTAGCCGGGGAAAACTGACTAGGGCCCTACTAGGGACTAGATACTGTCTTGTAATCGAAAAAAACTAACTATAGGACCCTGCTAGGGACTGGATATTGATTAATCATTGGGAAAAACTGACTAGGGCCCTTCTAGGGACTGGATATTGATAATTAATCGGGGAAAACTGACTGGGACCCCACGAGGGACTAGATATTTATTATTAGCCGGGGAAAACTGACTAGAGCCCTACTAGGGACTAGATACTGTCTTGTAATCGAAAAAAACTAACTATAGGACCCTGCTAGGGACTGGATATTGATTAATCATTGGAAAAAACTGACTAGGGCCCTTCTAGGGACTGGATATTGATAATTAGCCGGGGAAAACTGACTAAGCTCTACTAGGGACTAGATACTGTCTTGTAATCGAAAAAAACTAACTATAGGACCCTGCTAGGGACTGGATATTGATTAATCATTGGGAAAAACTGACTAGGGCCCTACTAGGCACTAGATATTGATTATTAATGTGGGAAAACTGACTAGGGCCCTACTAGGCACTGGATAGTTTTCCCCGATTAAAAGTCAATTTCTACATTCCTCGTGTTACGGATAGAAGTTAGTGGCGATGAGATATGATTGTGAATATACGTGTATCCGGAAGTGGGACGACGCGTGATGACCTAGGTGTTCATTCATTACAGATACATACGCATGTTTTTGAATAATAGGATTCACGCGTGGGCAACCACGGTCGTTACTTCCGCCGGTTGGATTTGAGGTTCGCGATTATTCGCAACCGTGGGTTGTACGTACCTCTGTAACACAGATTTTGGTTAATCTTCCATTTTCCCCAACCGTTGAAGCCTGAAACCATTTCGGTGGCGCACAGTACGTGTAATATTCTTTCATTCCGCCATTGAATATTTATACCTCGATTATAATACCAGCAGACCCGAAATATGAAGAAGATGAAAACGCGATAGACACATCCATATGTATTAATCTCTGTAGAGGCGTATAAACGCCGGATTATGCAAACTACTCCGACCAATTCAATTCAAGTGCATCGCAAATAATCAGGGTTTTGCCAACCGGTCGGTCTACCATTTCTCTGTAAATACAAAGCCGACACGGCAATCCTGGTATCTATATCTCCATGTAAATATCTCCGTACCTATGATCAACGGAGGAATATCACTCAGACAATGTGTATTACCTCAAGCTCCTATCATCATGTCACACATTTCAATAACCGTGATTTCTTGGTGCACTGTTGGAAATTTCTGTAATAAGTTTCATGAAAATGTGTGTGAAGCAATTAACGTATACTTTTTGTGTATTCAAATTCAAATTTTTCGATATTTGAATATTCATGTAACAGTTTTGTGAATTCGAAATCATTCGGAAATTTCATAGCCAAGATTATACTAAATTTTATGTACAGAATGTTTTGAAAATTCGGCTGAATACTCATATGATGAAAATTCATGATGATTTAATTTAAAAATCGGTTTCCACTGCTGCAATAATTGCCGAATCGGATCATAAAATATTGCAGAAAAAACCAAAAAATGACAATTTCACTCTTCTAATTGGATGGACTATTGATAATTGACTGAATTACCACTTTGTCAATGGAAACTAGAAAAGAATCATAGTACTCGGGATATTTTTTCAATATTAAGACACAAATATTATATTTCAAGATGTTTTATATCAATTTCATTCAAATCACCAGAATTTGGAAATTTCATTCCTGTTTGTATAGGAAATTTCAAGATATTTTTGAAAGTGAGGCCACTAAAAAGAGTGCAAAAAAGAATCCCTGACTTTTCCTGACCAAATTACAAATTTTTCGTGACTGAAATTAGGACGTATTGAATCAGTGGCTGTTCAAGTATGCAATGAATAATTCTCTGAATCAATCGTTAAAGAAAATGATTTTTGAGAATAGTTTTGCTACTATTTCCATTGATTGGATTGATATTCTGTCTTGTTTTCTGTCGCCATAGAATTCCTCGACTTTTCCCTGACCAGTGGCCACCATGAATCTGCGTTTTTCTGTGCTTCCGTGAAACTAAGGTCTACTATATCGGGATCGAACCCGAGTCCGTCTCTCCGAAGTAAACCAGAGTCAAGTGGCATAGCCCCGGTTCAGAGTATTCGAATTAAGTCCAGTTAACTCGAGTTAATCCGCAGTCCTGACTCTAGAATTGTCCGTGTTGGGTTTTACGGCCAGTACACTATATACATTCGTCGTTCTGTTTATTCAGCTAAGACGTTCAGTATGTCGACAGCTTGTATAAGGGCAAACGAGAAGCGAGGCACCGATGTGGGCGCGAGGTCGAACATGTCAAGTGGTCAGCCGCCGCGTCTCGTGGATATCGTAACACGTACATCACACACTATAACTTCTTGTTTTACTGCTCTATAAAAATTTAAGAAGACGAAGAAATTGAAAAAAAAAAGTGAATGAAAGCCCTACGACAATTGGTCGGAATTGGTAGTGCCATTAAAGGAACAACCCAACGACCCGACCACGGTACGCGATATCAACTAAGAGAACGAGACGAAAGTATAACTGGGAGTAGCGGAAAGATCGCGTGGTAGGAAAAAAAACGTTGGATAAAAAGGAACTAAAAAATGAAAGAAAAAAAACGAGGAATGGTGCCTCTTGATACACTCGCTTTTAGTATATTTTTTTTTTATCTCCCTTCCTCCAACCTTCGCGTACTTTTTTCACGGTAGTAGGTATAGAGATTCTATCTGATAAATTGTCCACCGCGTGCCAGAATCTGATTTTGCTTTTTCGTTTCCCTCAAGCTCGTTTCCTGGTGTTTTTTTATTTTTTTTACTCTAATTATCACGAGAATGCTTGAAATATCAGAATTATGAAGAGTCAACATAGCAGACGTAAATATTTGATAACAAGAGATTAAAAAAAATAAAGAACAGAACGTTGCTCTTGTATCTAATATCGAGAATCTCCCCGGAGGATATAATACCTAAAATTCAGTTTGCTTCTCTTGCAAAATTTCCAGCGTAAAATTCACCGTATACAGTGTATAATAATTGATGAGTAAAGAGAAGATGAAAGGTAGACAAGAAGAACGAATAAAAATTATTTGCGCCTCGCTTAATATATTTCTACTCTCGAAGAACACGCGGGTTAAAAAGTACAGAGGGGATAAAGAAAGGACGAGGAGGGTGAGTCAATAATTACCTTTCCTTTCATTAAATATGCGTATAATAAACGCTCCCTTTTATTTCCCTTCCCCTTTGTACTTAACTACGTATAAGCTAGCGGGGCATAGTTAACTGTGATACAATAGCCTCTGCGGTAGACCGACTCCGACGACGGTCTGGAAGTACGCGTATAAAATCCTAAAATTGTTTAATAAATAATTAATCAATTAATCGAGAATTGAATAAGTGAGGGGGGAGGGGGGCGCAGTGGAATAAAAGACGTCAATTACCCCCGAATAAAGACCCTGGCATAATGAGGCACGAACTCCGACCCCGCGGTGCCCTTATACATCCGCGAATACCGAATACACGCCGGCTAGGGAAGCACGAGTGTAGGGAACGGGGCGAGTCCCTCGGGTACGCGTTGTGGATCGAGCCAGCCAATTAGCCCAGCAATTAGTTTAATAATTACTGGATTAATTAATATGCCTTGTCCCGGGACTGAGACGACCCGACGGCCACGAAACGGTCGAACACCGACGAACTACACGCCGTACGAGAACGTACGAGCCGAGAGGAAGGGTGAACATACAATAGGTGAAAACGCCCAGGGGTAGGTGTAACGCACGCAGGTAATAACCCCGATGCACCGAAAACGGAGACGGTTCGTTCCATTATCTCTGAATATGATACATAAGGGAACGCGAATGTCAATGGAAAATCCGCGCTTGCAATTTGCACAGTTTTAACGACTCTCTTCTTTTATATTCTTTCTCCTTTTCTCTTCGTTCCTCCCATTCGAGTGCAGTAATTGCGAGAGTCTAGTTAGAAAAATACTGTTAATTAGTCGGGGATTACCGCACGGTGTGCAGCCCGGCTGTACTTCGTTACATTAATGCACGATCATGAATTAGTGGACTCCGAACTCTGGCTCGTCAAATTTTGAAATTCAATTGAAATCAGACGATCAAACATTCTGAAATATCACGTAAATCGAATATTTTTACGAAAATTTCATTCTGTTCGGGAGGATCGATCGTATTCCTTCTTTCAGGGGCTGACGGACTCGAGCTGACCACCCTCAAGGTTCCCCTGACCGTCGATCCGAGATCAGCCAAGGTTCCTCTCCGCTGCGAGTACGATCTTGAAGGGGCAGCTCTGTACTCGGTTACGTGGTACAGGAATGACTTTGAATTTTTTCGTTACATGCCAGGAGGCAACCCACCGGGGCGGGCTTTTACCGTCCCCGGCGTTGAGGTCGATGTCGACCGGAGCGACGCCGAGCAAGTCACTCTCCTGGGACAGGCTGGTACGTTCTAGGTTTAAATATTCCCACATCTCACGCGCGTACGAAAATTCTCTCTGTAAGTTTGCAGTGTGTGGCGGTTGGAAAGAAAAAAAAATGAATGTTTCACCGCAATGTAAAGATCTTTTCTTCTTCTTTTTTTTCTGGTTTCCACCCCCTACAGAAGGGGTCAATCTCGCCGGTACCTACGCTTGCGAGGTTTCGGCTGAAAGTCCGAACTTTTTAACGAAATATCAAAGTGCCAACATGAGCGTGGCAGTCGCGCCGACGAGAGATCCCGTCATCGACGGTGTAAGGGCCAGCTACACGGTCGACGAGATCATGGAGGCTGAATGTACTTCGGCGCCGAGTTACCCGGCTGCGAATTTGACCTTCGTTATCAACGATAAGCAGGTCTGAATCGATATTCGTTAACTAGAATGAAATTCCCTGACATTTCCTTATTCCCAACTTTTTTTTTTTTTTTTATTCCAAGTAATGTCAAGTTGTTCCAGTGCATGAAAAGCAAGAAATTCTAGACTCAGATTCCTTAACAAGTGTGATTCTGCATATGTTAGGATTGTGTTTTTGAAATTACTCGATAATATCATCTATATTGTTCAAATATTAATCACAAAAAAATAAGTAGGTACGAGAAAAAATTCCCTGTGGATCAGTCGAATCCCCTGCGATTTTTCGCGAAAATAGAAATTTCCTGCCACCATAAAAATTCACACTGTTAAAAATAAAGTGTTGAAACAGGTCCATCAATAATTTAATGTCGATTTTTAATACGAAAAAAGAGTCAAAACTGTTCAAATGATATAATTCTGTGTTCTATACCGTTAAATTTTCCAAATTTTTCCAACACTGTAGTTTGTACCGGGTTTTATTGGACAGGTTTTCAAATTTTCGAGGTATCATTGTGACGTCTAGGAGTGAAGTTAATTTTGGATTTAAAGCGAATCCGAATTTGTAAGCTCTTCGATTTAATTGAAAAATCGTTAAACGATCGGATGACCAAATAATTTTATACGATCTCAAATTTATCGGCATTTGTTTCCTAACATATTTTCTATTATCCTATAAATTTTCGGTCATATCCGTTCTTCGTTTATCCAAATGGTGACGTCATAACTTCGTTGTCATTTCCAATTCGTCTAATAAACTTTAATTTTCTTTCAATTGAAAGAGGAAAGGATACAGCCTAGTTCATTTTTTTTTTTAATAATTAGGTAAACTATTTGAAATCCGGTTCCTCCCCGATTTCAGCCGAACAAGTGAAGTGGTCTGGAAAGTTTTCTGGCCTCATGTTCTCTTCATTCGGACCACTGTGAAAAAAATCCCTGAAATTGGACCAGAATTTAAATAGGGACCCGAAATATGATTCTTCTTTTTTATTTGTGATTTTGGTCCAAATTTAGAATTTGATTAGGATTCTCGGTTGAATGATCCGATTTTTGCCCAAGGTGCCCGTCGCCCTGACCCGGGATCTGACTCCAGCAGTGAGACTCCCGGTGGACGGAGGAATCCAGCTTTCGACGACACGTTTGGGTCTGAAACTGAGATTAGACCGTACCCATTTTCCGGGTGGCAGTTTGAGTCTGATGTGCAGATCGACTTTGCCGGGAATATCAGCCGTGAGGGCCAGAACGATGGAAGTTACGTCGACGCTAGCCGCCAACAACGAACGTCTAGAGCAGGAGAGACCCGAGCCCAGATCGTCCGCAGAGTCTGCGAGAGTTTTATATATTTTTTTAACACCTTTTACCGCGGCGATTGCGTCCCTGAATTTTATTCGGCAAATTCGTGTCTGTTAATTTTTCTGATTAAAATATCTTCGGAAATAACGTCACGATATATATTTCTATTTCTTCGTCAATATCAACAAGATAGCAATATGTATAATTAAGGAATACGTTATAGACAATGGGCGTTGTACATATTATTGAAATTATACGAGAATGAATGAAGTGTAGAACAGATAATTATATGTTTGTTGAATAAACGATGCGAATGATTAATGTACCGTGTTATCATTATTCTGAGCTTTTAATTCACTCAGATTTTAAGGAAAAAAGGTCTTCGGACTTCCAACGAATTTCAACGACTACCATTGACTGCTATAATAATAAAAAGGGTCGTTACAATGCGTGGTTTTTTTCTTGCTGACCAAAATGTTCCAACAATTGAAAAGTCGAAGAAGATAAAACGAAGGACTCTTTCGGAAATTTGCAATTTTTGCCACCAACAATACTTTTTTTGGCACACCTCTAGATTGTCAATGAGGCCCAGAAAAGGGATTAAAGCCTATCAGTGATCACATCTGAGGCGAAATAAGTCTGGGAAATTTCCGAAAATTCGAAGAATTCGAAGGGATTCCAGGAAGTTAAAAATTGTACAATGAATCTGTAAGATTAAACGTCTGAAGAGGTTCAAAGAATTCCAAGGACTTCTTAGACGAGATAATTTCGGAGAACTGAAGGGATTTTGGAATGATACCAGGAGAAGGAATTCCAGAAAATTAGAAGGAATTGAAATTCCACGAGGAATTATAGTACCAAGCGATTGAAGTTACTGGTGGTGACTAGTTTTAGAAAAGAAAAAAAAACATTCATGACATTTCCAGGTTTTCGAGAACTTGAAGTATACCTACAGTTTTCATACCTGAACTTCTTCTTTCTTATCGCGATTAGTGAGTCTTTTAATTAATTCTAGATTTCGTTTTTTTTTTTTTTGTCTTTAATGAACTATAGTCTTTCAATATTCTAATTCAAGAGAATTATAGTATCTCATTTTTGTTACGTTACCACGATCATTTCCAGGTTCTCCACGTCACTCTTCAAATCCCTAGAAAATGTCAGATGTATTTCAGATTTTCCAGGTGAGTGGAGACTAAATCAAATTTTTCTAAACAATTCAGAAGACCAGCAAAAAAGTACAAATATCCCAAAGGCCAATACAATGCGAATTCATATACAGGGTGAATTACCAACAACTGACGATGAGCAGTCTGAAGTTGGCTCACATCAAATCAAGAAATCATCTTTCAGACAATTGGACTGGTTCAGAACTGTCTGGAAGCTTATTTCTCGATTCCAGCCAACTTCAGACTCTCCAGTAGTTAGGAATTCACCCTGTACGGTAGAAAAGACGATCGGTACGATATCTTGTAACATGATAAAGGTGTGAGGCTATAGTTGGACTCGGTTTAGAATTTCGTCACGGAATCGTGCCTCGCAGAGGTGGATAGATATCGAATGGCATATCTATACGTTACGTAGGATTACTATAAGATGGGATATCCTCATTCATGCGTATTACGTATGCGTACTACGTACTACCGGTGTAACAAACAATCTGCACGAGCTCCGATACCCCGACGGTATAACCGTGTGAAATTATTACTGTTTAGACTCCAAGACGAGGGTTTAGGTTCAGGTTTAGGGTATGCAGGTACCGAAGATACGATCGGGACTAGGGTTTCACTGCCGTAACTGCACATACGTAACGCGTACATATTCCGTGCAGGCATATTGGCGACTGGGTTCCTGGGTTTCTGGTTTCTAGTAGGTTAATTCAGCGGAGTGGATGTATGCTAATTGAGCTCGAGGAGTTCTCGTACAACCAGAACCAGAATTGGAATGACAAACTCATGTGCATGGCGCCTGAAATGTCAAAGTGGTTTTTAATCGTACGAGTGTTTTCCCTCGATTCCGCTTCACGATTTTTATTCAATTCAATTTTTCATCAATTCTATATCACGAACTCAATTTTCCGTCCGTTTCGTCTCATCGCCGTATATCCTCGGGTAATTACTCCGTAGAAATACCGCAACTTTTATCTCGTTCTATAATTACACAAACTTTTTTCCTCCATTATACTGAACCGTGGAGATTTTTCATTCGGACCCAATTCAGATATTTTCTAATCACTTATTCAACCGCGACCATTGAAAAAGCTTCTCTCGAATTCTGTTCCCGGCGGAAGGTTTTTCGGTATGCCATAAAGTAGCTCTTATCCGGCAATATCTGCCTGATTACCTGCAGGCTGAGAAGAGTGAATTTTGAAAACAGTTACTGGTGAAAATCAATTATTGCTCAGTTACAGTATTGATTTGAAACAATTATTCTATCATCGAATTTCCATAGGTTTTTTTCAGTTCCATCAAGGTTTGCAGGCTCAAATAGAAGAAGAATCTCTCCTTGGCGGGTACCAATATAATTAATTAATTTGATTCGCCTAGTCCGATAAATTCAAAATTCGAAGCATATTTTTTTAATATTAGGCGATTCACAAAATCTTACCTCAATTCCAGATCACAGTAAGACATCGAGGAAAAAACAGATTTGATATTTTTGCAGGTCGAAGCTAATTTGAGACCAGAAAAGTGGGTTAGGAGATCAAATCTTGGAAAAGGTTCGAAGAAGCGACTTCGATTGCCATGAGTGACTGATAGTGAAAATAGTGACTGGCTACCAGCCCTGAAATTACGATTAGGTTACAGAATCGCGATAACCAGCCAACGACTCGCTTATCTTTTTCATTCCACGTGTAAAATTTGTTACCAATAAATTGACAATTTGAGGTATTCATAGAAAAGTCTGATGAGGTTCTATTTCGACAAGTAATGAGAAAGAGCATGAGGAATATCTTAGTTCTTAAGCCTAGAAGTGCGACTGAGGCAAACTTGAAAAATGACGTTTTTGTAATTTTTTTTCCTGCACTTTGGGGAAGTTGAATGGATTTTTCACCAACTATCCCTCAGTGAAATTGAATTTGCTCTTCGCCATTATTTTCTTTATAATTGAAAAACGGAAATATTCATGTACCTACTTATGAGTCCCATTATATTCGCTCCCAGAACGATTTTATGCGATTTTTTATTCAGCCCAGTCCGGCTAATTATCCCACAATAATGGTTCAAAATTCACACAAGATGTTCTCAAGTCCAAATCCTCGAGCAATCCTTTTTCTTCACTTCGTCAAGGCCAGACGTCTCGAGTTTCAAGTCCTTCCAACAAAATGTAATTACTGCGAGGCAGGGGATTTTCTCACTGATGCAAACTAAAAAAATGGGCGAAAAAATTCGAAATTATCTTGGATTCTGGTTTGAATTAACCTCAGAAATATCCCAACCTAATTTCAACTCACGTGTATCATTAGGAATTTATTGAGAATTCAAGAATTGATTCGAATTAAACAAAATTACTTCGAATTATAACGAAATGTAATGACGTGTCAAGCCCGGATTGAGTTATTCCCCCCTCGAAAAATAATTCCTCTTGATGTTAGATAATTATCAGTCATCTAGAATCTAAAATCTGAGGCGGCATATCCTGAAAGAAAAGGAGCAAAAACAGCGTGTCTCGTCACTTTTCGATCTTCATATCGAAAGGCGAAGAGATCCATTGGCAGTTCCAGCGAATAATCCGGAGCGTGCTCTTCCCACGGACGACAACGATTATTTCATTTCTGCACCTACACACCGATAACACACTCTACCGCGCACGCGATCTTTGCCAGGGTAAATATTTACTCCGTTACAGGGTTTAATTATATTCACCTCAGTGCTAAGAGCACTGACACGCGCGCGGATATCACACCGATTCAAACTCAGCTCAGAGTTTTCGCGGCTGTGGGTTCGAGGGCCCGGACTCCGGGATTCCGGGTTCGGAATCATCCTCGTCGAGGTCGACTCTTCAAACAGTATCTCCGCCTCTAATGGGATATCGATATATTCATAGTGAGTTTGTCGGTCCCGCAAAGAATCGAGATGAGGTGGGATGGACGGAGGGCTAATTGTTTTCCACCCACGTAGGAATTTCACGGCGTTCTCCCGAGCTACACCGGCGAAATAAGCGGTCGAAGGCCAAGGCCGAAGCGCGGATCCTCGACGCCGCGGCATTTAGCGCGTAACCACCAGCCCTAGGGAAGTAAAAGGGAAAGGGCGGGTTAACGCTCCACTTGGGGTGCTGCGTTCCGCACTCTATTTCGCGCTCCGCCACGTAATCTCCGGCGAGGAAGAGTGCCGTGACTGGGACGTACGCGGCCCGTTTCACCCCCCCTGCTCACTCGCGTTTCCTTCATTTCCCCCTTTTTTACACCCTCTTTTTTGGTTTACTTCTTTTTCTTCTATCTCTGAGATCGTGTTACATGCTTTTTTCGTGTTATGTTTCGGATGTCTAGGGGATGAAGGGGTGCATGAGTCCATTTTTTCTTCGGCAGGTAACTTTTGAATAATTGGAGATTGTTAGAGAGATAAAGGAGGTGTTTAAAAGATTTTAGCGTTGACATATTATACGTAAATTGGAAACAGACTAGACGTGTATGAAAATATTATGTTACTCTCGATATAATCAATATCGGAATTGTTCACCTAAAGATGAGAAACGAAAGAAAGAGGTAAATTTTTGGACATTATTTTCAGGGAAAGTAATGGAATCTATAGATGTATCTCTTTGTTTCTTCGTTTCTGGGTGAATAACGTCTATTGATAATTTTTTAGAAAATATTTCTTAAACGATTGACGAAACATAAAGTTGCGGAAAATCATAAAAACTTCAATTCAACGTTTATGGAGTGATTTATCTATTTTTTCTTTTTTTTTTCTTAAACTCAGAAGCCATGTTTTTTTTTTTATCTGGCCAAAATCCTGAAGATCATTCAAATTGTTTAAAAATTGGTACACCATCAAATTTTTGAGTCACCGATTACGAATTTTTCGACGAAAATTGCAAATTGAAAAAGGGGAAAAAAATACCCTTAAAATATCTGATTTTATTGAACACACCGTAAATTTATGAATATAGAACAGGAATTTAGGACAAAATTTGTTCCGATTTATGATGATTGGTGTAAAAAAAAATAAATAAATAAATAAATTGCCAATTTTTGGACGCGCCATAATACTGGAATAAAAATAACTTCACTAGTGGTTGTTAAAAATTGATGATTTCTGTAAGTGTTTCTCTTTTTTTTTCTATTTCAATTTTTTATCTATACTCATGCCATGATTTTTTATTGTCGATCCATAAAAACTATCCAAATGTTCAGAGGTAATATTTAACGTTTATGCAATAACATAAATTTTAACTTTTATCCAAAAAATGTAAAATCAGGGACCGAAAAATATTCAGAAATCAAGTGTCATTAAATTCATGCAATTGAATTTCTGGGCTTATTTTATTCCCATTTTGAACCGCCATATCGAATTCTGCAGTTTTTACACGAAATTCTCACCAAAAGTTCTCGTCCAAGTTTCTCCGTCTGCTTTTGATCTTGAATTTCCTAAGCCGATGGGATGCAGGCTCCCTTTTTCATGCAATAATATTCAGACTAAATTCGAAAACACCTTTTTTCGGGCATATTTACTTTATGTCTTGAGGTCAAGAGGAAACGATCCAGCGAAAGCGAGATCGAGAGAGAGAAAAGAGGTAAGCCTCCGAAATTGAACAATCATTCGAATCGTTCGATTAACTTTATCGAGGTGAAGATTTCGGGTAGTGGTTGCATCCCACACGAACAAAGGTCGACGGGCTTTTATGTATCAAAGTCTATATCCCGCGCCTACCCCCACCTCATTCGCAATATCCTCCATGTGTACCGATGCGGGATAAAAAAGAACCGACACCAATGCGCGAATAAAATAAATAGCCGATATACTTCACGTATCGGCGTATCTGCGGGAATCCTAGGTCAACCCAACCGCGGTTTTTCCGGTGAAACGAGGAGGACATTCCACCGGGAGCAGAGCTACCTATTACCGGGACTTACTTATTTATATCAAGGCAGTAAATCTCGACGGCGTTTAACCAAGATTTTTCCCTCGGTTTTATTTCTTCCTCGTCTCTATCTCGATTTCCATTCTTTCCAGTTTCCCGTTTCCCTTCTTCTGCGGCCTCCCACACCGCAACATCAGACCGAATCGAATCGAATCGAATCGAATACGTCGATGGTCGACGGTCCCTTTAACCGTATCCTAAGGCGTTTCAAACGTCAACTACCTCAGACTTGGGAAACTGGGAAATGCCGCCATCCCACCGACGCCTGTCGTCGAAGACACGACACGCGTACCCCGATAAGAAAAAAACAACCTGCGCACAGAAGATTGAGGAGACTGGGGAAAAAAGTGTGATCTGATTACCGTGACACTTTTCTTCTTTCCTCTTTATTGTTTCCCCGCGGTCAGAATCGCTATCTTCGAGCAGAATCCGTCCAACAATAGATATTCATGCGGCAGGCGCATAAAGTGACTTTTTATTCGGCAAGGTTGTGTTCTTCGTACTAGCCGATACAATATTCTTTTGCGGAAAAGGCATATTTGAACTTGACTTTGTCGCCAGTTGCGTATAGAAACTGCGGTACGATGACTTTATGCCGCAACTTCGAACTGCGCATCGGAATTGCGGTGAAAAGTCTTTATACCGCAGCTTGGAACTCGCCACCTTCGTGGATCGTGACCAGGCGTCGAAAAGTCACTTTTCAATGCCCCTGCCGTAAAAGTAAATTTTCTGACGCAGTGTAAAAGGGTCTGAATAACGAATAAGATGTAGATTGTGACGAGGAAGAGGTAGCTGTTCACCTAGGCTGCGTCTGGTAAACCGTATACGAGGTAGCGTCGACGCTCCGCGACCCCATCTAAATATTGGAATAAATTGCGGGGCTCCTCCTCATCCGGGTCTTCGCCGCCCCGAGACACCCCATCCCCGTAGTTCTTCGGTCTCCAGTATCCAGACCTCGCGAGGTGCAGGGCCAAGGAGAACGGCGTAGGTATAACACGGGATTCGAACCCGGGATAAGGGGGAGAGATGAGGAGGACGGGGGGTGAAAATAAGCGGGGAGAAAGGAAATAAGGGGAACAGGCCCTTATCGCTTCCACGCTCCACTGCGCTTCGGGGATGAAGGCAGAAACCTCCGTACCCCCGTCTTTTGCCCGTCGTATCGTCCAGGTTGCACCTAGTCCCTCGCGATCTTCGTCCCCACGAGACGCGATGCTGTATCTACCTATAACGGGTGATTCGTCTTTTGCATTATACAGAAAGAATGTACTTTTCGATCTATCTCTATTCTGCTCTACTCTCTCCACCTGTTTCTTCATTCTCAGAAGGGTGAACTGAAAGTTTTACCAAACTTTTCGAGGATTGTGGACTTTACGTTCTTCTCCACAGATTAGTGAAATCTGAGATGGAAAAGATACATACGCATGAAAAGGTGAGCAGTCCGAAGGACTTCAAAGACCCACGGTACTTGAAGGGACTTCGAAGATTTGAGAGACTTGCAAGAAAAAAAAAGATTTCAAGGAATTTCCTGGGATTTTGTAAGACTTTATGAGATTTCATACGACATTATGAGGTTTCATGAGACTTCTGGCGATTTCATGAGGCTCCATAAGACTCCATGAATCTCAATGGGACCTCGTGAGATTTTAAAGGACGTTAAAAGACTTCATGAGTCTTGAAAGGACCTCGGAAGATATGATATGACTTTGTTGAATTTCATATATTTCAGGGGGACTTGGAATTTAAGACTCGATTGGGTATTTATAACACAACGATTTTCATTCCATTATTCGATATCTTGCTTCCATTTGTGATCAAATTCAATTGAATTGAGTTCAATCAGAATGGAAATTGAATTCCGAAATTCCGTGATTTCGAGTGAATATAAAAAAGGTGTACAGGCACGAGTTATTCTAAATTCCGTTAAAATACCCTGAGATTTCTAGGGTTTCCCTTCCAGCCGGACCCTGTACCCTGGATACATCATAGATCGTTGTGATATTTCCTCACTCGGTACAATGAGACCCGGGATTTCTATTTCCAGTCTCTTCACGTTACGTGAGGAGTTTGTAATGTGAATTAAGTGGTCGACATGTACTGGACGAAAGTTGGATTGATCGAGACACGGTCGTGGCCAACTCTCAGACATTTTTGCAACGTCGACACTTTCTCGTTGAGGCCGCGGTAACCCGGGTGCCGGAGGACCTAAGAACTTGGTAAAGCGAAGATGGAGCGCACCCACGACGATAGACGGGTCGTTTAATTCAAGAACGTGAAGACGAGTGGAGTAGAGGCTGTACTTTTATTCTCAACCAATAAAACGCGATTAATTATAGACAAAAATAAAACAAGATTAACAAAAATTGTCTCCTTCTTCTTTTTTGCATTGTTACAAAAAATAAATCGAAAAATTGCTTATCCTCGTCAAAATTGCAATCGCCAGAGGGGATTTAACTTCCCAAAGAATTACGTGACTGGCATCGACTCCCGGTTCACGGGGTAAAACCGATTGTCGATAGGTCGAGTATACCGGGGGGGGTAGAGGGTAGCGTTGCGGAAGTGGAAAAAGGGTGGGGGGGGGGAGGCTGCGGCAATTAAATCGGAAGTAGCCGTTCCGTCGGTCGGCATTGCTCTATATATAGCTATATATACGGTATAGTGGCGTAATTTAGCAGCTAATTTATTTTCCCATCTGTTCCTATATATGTTATATACCTATAGAAAAACGTATATACGACAAAAGAAAAGAAACAAAAAGAAAAGAAATCGATCTCACTGCGTCCGCATGTGACTCTTTTGCTAAATTATTATATACCTCAATTATTTATAATCACATAACACGTTACAGAGTTTCGATAAGTGGGTATATAATTCATCAGTCGAAGACTGAATTAATTAGAGCCGCGGGATAGAAACAAACTATTTTGTACGTATAACGGATGTTACCTGGAAATCAATGTACGCAAATAGGGGATCGAGTCTATAACCGAATCGCTTTGTCAATCAGTCGAAATTATGCAACGTGTGTCTGTAGCTGTAACTGCATATAGTTTTCTTTTTTCTTCTGATTATCAGTCGCTCTGGGAAATGATAATCAATAATCGAAATAACAAGATAGAAGATTTCTTCTCAAATTAACGATTTTCATTGAAAAAAATTACCATATAAATTACAAATTCTAACGAACGAGGGAGCTTCTAATTGACTCAATATCTACGTATGAATATGCCTCGAAAAAAATTATGCGACCTTTTTGCGTTACGAAAAGAAAAAATTCGTTCTATATGCGGTGAATTTTCTAATACGGTATACAGAGATGAGAATTAAAAAAAAAAAAGAAGAAGCAGCCCAGGTGACTGCATTTTTGGTGATTCGATGCAGAGGGTTGAAAATTCCCCGCGGGAATCGGTATAACAACCGTCGGGGTCCTCCGCGCCTGGATTCGTTTGGAGCCGGAGCCGAAGCCGAAGCAGAGCCAGGAACAAGATGAGGGAGGTGCCGTTGCAAGAAGAGTAAAGGCGCGATTCAATTTGTTCCTTTTCCCACCCTCGCCTCGCGTCGTTCGCCCTTATGCGAGTATTTTTCGCTCCCTTTCTCCCCAACGTACCGTCAGGTGATCCTCGCCTCTCTCTTTCTCTCTCCATCCGGCGACTATACATCGTCGGGTATATCTTTTCTCTTAGCAACGCGGCAATCGAACGATGGCAATTCCCAGAGTCTCTGTAAGGTGGGTGGATTCGAGGTGGGCGCCCCTCAGCCACTCTCAGACTTACAGGATTTTCGAGACCTCGCGCTCATCCCGTAATCGAAAATCGAAATAATACCAACGCGATGATCGAACCCCGCAGGATGACATTGTTTCAAACAGAGTGTGTTTTTTTTTTTATCTAATCACGTCTGCGTCTGCGGGTTCATTCCGAGGCTCTTACTTGCCAGAATATCAAAGTCTCCCTGGTCGGCTGTATCGCACCGTTTCCTGGATTGAAAAAAAAATCTTTTCATACCTTCGATCACGATCAAATTGAAAGAACGATGATTTTTCTGGTGATTCCTAAATGAATGTGGAGTACGAAAAACAAGCGGGTTTGGGCTGACTATGAGCCTTCTAACTTCCCGTTATTTATTTTGTTCTCACCTATTTGGAAATTCGCAAATATGACCTGAGGTTTTTGATCAGCGGTTCAAAAAACCTCCGAGTACCAATTTCCGTAAGATTTCCAATGTTTCTAGTGTTTCTCCCGGCAAATTGGATTCGCCATTTTGAATTTCTCAAATCTGACTTCAGATTCGTGATCAGTGACCCAAAAAACCTACGAGTACCAAGTTTCATCCAAATCCAAATGTTTTTAGTTTTTTTGCAGCATATCGAATACGCAAAATGAAAATTTTGCAAAACTGACTTCAGATTCGTGATCAGCGATCAAAAAAACAGTATGGTACCAAACTTCATTGAAATCCGTTGATTCGTTCTCAAGATATCGTCATTTTTGTTGTGTTTTTTAGAATTTTGTTATTTGAATAGTTCAAAAAGTACTAATCCGATCAAAGCCAAAATCTAATCAGTTCTGAGTTAAGCAATGCCCCGTCGATTGAGACCAAGTTGATCGAAATCCGACCGCGCATTCTCGAGATATCGTCGGACAAAAATTTGATCACGCACACACACACATACACACACACAGACGTCCATCTGAAAATGATCGGAAGTGATTCTCCGGACCTCGAAACGTGGAGATCCAGTGAAAACTCAACTTTTCATTTTCGGGGTGATTACAATAACTTCCTATTTTCTCTGAAATCAGAGATACGGGAAGTTAAAAATATTAAATTTAGAATGAAGTTTAAAAAATTCCAAAGTTCGAAGTCTGGCTCCTGTACTTCTGTTGTTTCGAGTACCCAACGGGTCGGGTTCGTTGCGGTAGGTTGAGGGGTCGAGTAGACCTGATCCTGATCACTTGGATCTCTCAGACCACCCGCGCACCCCCGCAGCAAAATTCCCTCGGGCGCTATCTTCCGCAACCTCTTCATCCCCGCGTCTTTTGCCTTCGGTTAAACTATACATAGCGGTGCAGGTGCGGGTGTACGCTGTATCTTGTTATCATCCACCTTCGCAGGCCAACTTTAAACGACGCTTTACAACCGGGGGCACCAACCCGAGTGTTAACGACGTTACCGACCCGCCCTTTTATCTTTCTTGGGTCGACTGCACTTCGTTGGAGCCGGGATTTTTCATTTTTGAAAACTAAACGTGGGATCGATAACTGCGGAACTATGCATCTTGGCTTGAACCGCGTTTCTATGAGACTGAACATTCCTATCACGCTCATTTTTACCCGAATTTTGTACGTGGCATGACTATAGTTGGATTCTTATCCTCTTCGCTGTCGTTATGACATTGTCTAATCTTGTAGAAGCTGTATACGTCAGGTATGACTCTGTCAGGGTTTCCCTCATCGCTCCAGTAGAGTACAGTGCGGAAAGTCACAGCGTTCGACATCCTCCGGCGCCACTCGGCCGCCTTCGGATCGAATACCGTGCGGTAAGCGGTGAAAGACTATAATTTAGATATTAAAACCCCTAAAGAACCAGAATAATTGCATTATTTTTTGTTTTTGAACGACTTACAGTTAGAGCAAGTCTTTGATGATCATTTTAGGAACGTTACGAATGTAAATTAATATCGATATGACACAGAGCTCTTCGAAGATAGTTGCACTTTTCTTCCATTTTTTGTCGTTTAACACGTCACGATTTTTTTAAATCGGAAACTTCTTTGGCACGAACAATTTTTACGGTAATTAGTATTCGTGAATTTTAGTACCTAGTAAAAAAGAACAAAAAACTAGAATTTTCACTTTTTCAATTTTTCATGACAAATTTTTTTTTTTCAAACTCCTATTAAAAAATCTGAATCAATTCGTGGCAAATTTCGTTCAGTTGAGATAAAAAATTGTGATATCAATTTTCTCGGGATATTCTTCAAGATTTCAAAATAAACTGTAAGATGTAAACGAGAAAACCACAAAATAAATTTATACCCTCATCTTTTTCAATTTTTCAAAATATTGGAGAAAAGACTATAATTTCCACTCATAGGAGCTTTGGTAACAAAAAAAAAAAAAAAATGCAAATAAAAAAAAACACAATACGACTGTGTATAACACGCGTGCTACATAAGTATAATGTATGTTATAAGAGTTACACGGGTGTTGGACTACAAGACGCGGGAAAAGATACTCGAAAGGCACAAAAGGGGGGAGGGGGGATATTCTCAAGAGATTAGATTCGCCGAGGCGGAGATCCCGGAGACTCGGCAGTTATTAACAATTAGCTTCCGTTGAGTCAAGCCTGCAGGAAGAGGCTCGCCCTCGACCCTCAACCCTCAACCCTCAACCCTCAACCCTCCCGCCCATTCCTCCATCGCCGATCCCCGTCCCATCATCCCTCACCGTGAATCCACGGTGTATAATACTTCCGTGAGTAAACCGGGTAAATTGATCCGGCAGTTATTGCGAGGGAATATTCCGAGTAAATATATTCATGATAATATCGATGTATCGATATTAATTTAAGCGCAAATATTACCGGGAGGAGAGGGGAAAATCGAGAAAGGATGGAGCACGTTTATCGTTATAAAAAATAATAATAATTGTTGCAATCGATGATTCTGCGTGTATGGAATATTAATTATTGTAAATGTAAACCGTTCGGACAGACACAGACTCGCCTCTATACTCAAATGAGAAAAATAGCTAATTTTATTGTAAAACCTTACATTCTGAAAAATATGGGCTATTCCACAAAAAATAAATTCACTATAATTCGCATTATTTCATTGCAATTCAAATTAGTTCAATTTTGTTTCATTCGAATTAATTCTTCTAATCTCAATAAATTTCTGAGATTAATTCAAACCCGAATCCAAGTTAATACCGATTAATTTGGAATAATTTCCATTAATTTCGCCTAATCTGAATCACTTTAATCTAATTTCGTTAGTTTTATTGATTTTTTTTTTCAAATCTTCTCAGTCCGAAATAATTCATTCAATGCGAATTAATTCATATCACTTCGAAATCATTCATTTAATGCATATAAATTCGCATTAATTTCGATTAATTTGTATTAATTCACGGACCATTGACACGTCGTTGAAATTCACAAATCATTATTTATCGGAAATTTTCAACAAAAATCCGATTTTCCGAACACGATGAACAACATGGCGAAATTGACATTTTGAGTGCTGTTTTCTTAATTTCGCACTCAAAATGAAAAGTAAGACAAAAAAGATTATCATTTTCGAAAAATTCTGAAATTTTCCGATCGAAAATCGTGTTTTCAATTATTTTTGCGGGTACTTTTTAAACCTTTAAATTAGATTGGAAAGTTTCGAAGCAAAATCGAATAATTACGAAAACCCGTAAAACAAACTAACAAACATTTTTATGCCGGATTATACATAATGTCAGGAATTTTTTTCAGTGACGTAGCGATAGTCACATTAATTTCCAACAATCGACGTTAATTTTCCCACTTTCTCAAAATTTATTTTCAGACATTCATATTCAAATTGAAACAAATTTTCCTAATTTTCCCAAAGGTCGAGCGTTAATTAATGTAGAAGAACCGTCAAGGACGTGGGGAGACAAGGTTCGCGTTAGTTTGTTTCCGTCAAATCCGATCCGCGCTCAGAAGACGTTGGAGTTGGGTTCAAGTTTGTCTTCTCCGAGTCCGGATGTCAACGGGTCGTCGGATTACGCGTGGGTCGTATAGTTAATTAGACGGGTCCGGTTCGCGACGTAGAGGCCGGACGGCGACGGATATGACGTCGAGTTCGCCAGTTGTCCATCCACTCGTTTCTACACCGCGTACACATCTACATGCATAAATAATAACGAGGAGGAGGAATAAAACGAAAGTGAAGAAGAATTTGAAAAGAAAAAAATCTGTCGACGAACCTACAAGTGGAAGTGGAAGTGGAAGGATGAGGATTAACAAGGAGGATAAATAAAAGGAAAAGAAATGAAATATTAATTCATTTAGGTACGAGCTACCACTCTGAATTGATATTAACGAGAGCTAATCAGTCTCTGCTTTGATCAGAGGGAACCTTCTTCCCCCGTCCTTTACCGCCCTCCTGGGTTTATAATTTTTTCTGCTACGTCAGCCCTGCAGTGATCGTATCGCGAAAATATGTTTCACGAGTGAAACTTCCGGAAACACTCATTTTTGGATTATATATATAAACCTCCCCTACATCCCCCTTCATAACGATCGCCGATTCCCTTCTGCAAAAAAAAAAGTAATAAACCTACCCCCGCTGGAATTTTCCCCAAACAAAAAACAAAAAAAAAAAAAGAACGAATCAACACAACTTATAACGAAGACAAATTAATTTTGTCAATAATTTGAATATAATGTTTCAATTTCATTATCAAAAAGAATTTCTTCGCTTCAGTTCGATTAAAAAAAAAATGTTATGCAAATCCCCCTCGGTCCTTTATTTGACCGGCTCCAGAGCTTCTGTTTCGCTAATCATTATCTTGAACAATAAATACCGTATCTGTCTATCTATCTTTTTGGCTAATTATGGGATATTCCAGGTAAAATCGACCGAGAAAACGATATTTTTTTCCCTGACCATTTATGATGTTTTTGCCTTTTGACCCAATTGAAGTTTGTATATTGTGAGCACCAACTGTAATTTTTTTTTCAAATTTTTTCTCACTATAGCTGATCGATTAATCAGAATTCAACGTTTTTTTTCATCGATTAGAGTTAATATATATGGCTTGAAAGCCAGATGTCATAAGAAAAAAGTTCTTATAAAAAAGTCTGGCGTTTTTTCAAATGAAACTTGTGATCATTATTTTAAGCGATCTTTTGGGTCCCGTTAAACGGTAATTTCGATGAAAAAACATACTGACACGGGGTATGAAAAAACCGGAAATAATATTATCGAAAACTCCGCAAGAAATCGCGAGATTTTTGTAAAGGACATTTTTTCATATATCGTCGAAATGTCGAAATATTGTAAAAAATCAATTTATTGAATGAGCTGTCGTGAGGGAATCGTGAATAAAAAAATCTGAAAAATAAATTCACAGTTTACATATGGGGCTGTCCACGTCAATTCACCTAGGCTCGTGACCGCAACTTTTTTGATTTGCTCCATAATTTTTTCTATTGTTGTACTTGCTCTGAAACATTTTTCAGAATTTTTCCAGATTTTTGAAAAAATCCCTTTTTGAGTTATGATTTTTTTTCGACCGAAAAAAAGGACCATTTTTAAAAATCTGAAAAAATTCACAAAAATCGTATGATTAACGTAAAACAGTTTTCCGATCGCGAAAATGTGGGCCGAATTTTTCTTATATTTTTTTTACCTGTTCCAAACTTTTTTTTGTCAAGGGGACCAGTACAGCGTGATTCAACAAATTCTCTATACTCCAAAAATTATTTATATCCTATCCAAAGTTCATTGAACATCGAGAAATTGACTTTCTCAAAAATCACCTGTCGTAAGGTTTCAGGCACACGGTTTATCCGATTATGTCTCTCGACATCTCAGTTTCTTTGGAGAGCAATCTTTCGTCGTGTGAATGAGGGAAATTGGAGAACAAAATTTTTGGACGAACTTATCACCAAAAGAGTGACTAGATTGTCGCTAAGTTTCGATAACTGACCATAACTCATCACAGGATTTTTTTTCTCAATTTCCCTCATTCATACGATGAAGAATTGCTATCCGAAGAAAATGCAACGTCGATAGATGTAATTCGATTAACCGTGTGTCTGAAACTTCACGACAAGTGATTTTCCAAAAAGTCCATTTTTCGACGTGTAATGAACTTTTGATAAAATAATAATGATTTTTGGAGTATGCAGAATATGTCGAATCACGCTGTACTGGTCCCCTTGACAGAAAAAAAGTTTGGATCAGGTAAAAAAAATATAAGAAAAATTCGGCCCACATTTTTGCGATCGGGCAACTGTTTTACGTTAATCGTACGATTTTTGTGAATTTTTTCAGACTTTTGAAAATGGTCCTTTTTTTCCGTCGAAAAAAAATCATAACTCAGAAAAGGATTTTTTTTTAAATCGGAAAAAATTCTGAAAAATGTTTTAGAGCAAGTGCAACAATAGAAAAAATTATGGAGCAAATCAAAAAAGTTGCGGTCACGAGCCTAGGTGAATTGACGTGGACAGCCCCATATACAGGGTGAATTATTAACGACCGAACAGTCCGAAGTTGCCAAGAATCGATGAATGAGCTTCGAAACAATTGGATTGGTTCAGAACAGTCAGAAAGGTCGTCTATCCATTTCAGCAAACTTCAGACTGCTCAGTAAGTCGTTACGAATTCACCCTGTAGATAGACAGAAAATGTTGAATAAGACAGAAAAATAAGTTTGTTGAAAAAAAAAGTATAAAAAGTAAAATAATAATAATCGATACGAATAAAACAAAAAAAAAAAGAAGAAGAAGAAGAAACTGTTAGGTAAATCAGTTTTTTTTCATCCGGTTACTCTTCTTTTTTAAATGCAATTTAAAAATCGTATCACGTATTCAAGCGGAAAGCGTTTACACAGTGAAAATAAGAAGAAAAAAGAAATCTCGCATGTGTTTCACAGCTGATCCTTTATTGATCGGGATCTGCACGCGTGTGTCTACACGCATACATACTCAGCCTCGAGGTGTGTGTATACTGTACACGGTTGGTGGCGATGACTGCGTGATCGGGGGAATCCCGCGATCATCGGATCATCCTCATTCCTCACTCCGTTGGACGTTGGTGTAGGTGCAGGATGGGGATACACCGCAGAGTCGATTGATCGGAAAATACGATCTCGAAACATTTTACCCTTGGAAACTCTCGAGTCTCGAATAAAATTCCGTCTCTTACTTGGTCACGGTTAACCAATCCCGAGGAATTCGGGCGAATAAGATCGAAACGAGGAAGCATCAAAGGTGACATTCTCAAATATTTATAGATCGTTGAATTATTGAATCATTGGGTTAAAGTTGGGAGCGAAGTAAGTGGAAGAAAAAAAAAGAAAAAGAATCGAAAAGGAAGAAAATTCGTGAGCTTCGAGGAGGAAAGTGCACGAGACGCGAGGCTTTTGCGATCGAGCTCCATTACGTAAGTGGTATGTATACAGAGAAAGAGAGAGAGATGTTACCGAGAAGAGACTTCGACTCTGCTCGCAGTGCTCGGAGTTCAGTTCAGCCCCGGTCTCTTTATATACCTATATACGTTATATTTCAACATGTTTGCACGTCCGGAATGTCAAAGACTCCAAAGTCTCCGACTTCAAAAAAAAAATAATAATAAATAAAAAATTCGCCTGGATAGTTTTATTCAGAATATATTTTTTTTCACCTCTTATGTATTCACTTTGGTAGCAGAGAAAAAGGAGACGAGCTCTTAAAAGGTTCGTGATCTCGATAACAAAAAGAAAAAAAAAAAAAAAATGAAATACTCTTCATATTTTTATCCGTCAATTTTTAGTAAGACAGTTTTCAATTTCAATAAAAACGGAAAGGAAGAGAGTGTCTGGGTTGAAAAATTCAAACGACAATGTTACGAGACCTCGTAACCGCCCGTGGATCATCCGAGCCCCTTACGCGTTTCGTGGGCACAACCCGCGATACCGAAACGCAAGGCGTGACAGAGGTCGGCGGGCACGTAGTACGTACCCCTGAGTACTATGCTACCGACGCGACGCTCGCGCCTGCCGAATAGACGCTTGTACGGCGAAGAGCGTGTAGCGTGTAGCGTGTAGCGCGTTACGAGTATGTGTACTTTGCGAGGCATGATAGGAGAGAGAAAGTGCCCTGGGTACTGCCATGCCACTACGAAATGCATAAGGGTGATAAAAAGCTGCGGCTGGTACTCCCGCGGGACCTCGATCCCAGATCTCCTTTTTCTCTTTATCTCGCGGTTCCACCGGGTTCCACGTGAAACTGCGTCTAGGTTTTATTCCGGATGATACGCAGCGCCTCCTAACTTCTTTTCGAATAGGAGAGGGACTAGATAGACTTTTTTATCGTTGCGTTTTCACCGCAAATTTCAAATCTGTCAAGTTATCAATTCTAAGTCGAATAAGTCCTTCAATTCTGAATATGTTTAGTCTTTTTGTCTTCTAGGCTGAATTTTCAAGCTCGAATGACTTCTTGGGTCTGAAAATTGAATAGATTCTACAATTTTTATTATTCTTTGCCTAAATTTTGATAACCACGGTCACTTTAACGTTTCGGACAGTTTTGTATCGAATCCAGACAATCGGTGATGTTCAAATACGTTTTTTCCCCGCCTCGTAGCTTAAAACAGTATTGAAAAAAAAATTGATAAAATAAAAAACCGCAAGCCATCTGTGATAGACATTTTATTTTATTTTTCAAATTTAAAGCAGGAATACCGATTTGGAATTCATATGGTATACCTACGTTTGGGATTTTCTAAAATGATTGATCAGTGTATATTATAGCTTTGAATACAAAATCGTACAATACATTTTAATCATAATTAAAGATAATTCGGACTAAGATCTATAAAATATAATCGACTGTGCGTATTTGTTCATATTTCTTCCCCCCCCCCCCATCTTGTTTTTCGTTTTCTTGTTCCACCCGATTGCCTATCTCGTATCGATAAAGCGGGCTATCATCCGATTTTGAATATAATATAGAAAAATATTGGGGAAAGACAGACTACTGGCTATCTTAAGCGTCTCGTTTTAAAGACCCGCCGTTGAATGACTTAGAAATTGTTCATAGATAAATATAGATTATTGTGTATAGATTTATTCGGTAACTTTGTCTCTGTTTTATCTATATATATATATTTTTTTTTTTCAAACTATTCGCTTGAATTTCTTTCTTACTTTTTAAACGCGATATTCATTTTTTTTTTTTTTATTCTCCTTCTAAATCAAATTTAGCGAAGAAACCGCATCAAGCAATAGATGTACTAGCTGACACTGTGTGTACTGCGTGTATATGTATATAAATATAAAATCCTAATGTATATAAATACTAAACAGCGTATATAAGTACTTAAGTATAAGTTCTTTAGCATTTTCGCAAGGTTTCCTTGTCCAAGGAAAAACTCGTATCATAATACCTATTTAGATAAGTACGTGCTTTTTTCTTCGGTATTCTAACTCACCTATTCAATATCCTTCTCCTTCTCTCTGTCTAATAATCTTTGGTGAATATCGAAAAATCGATAACTACGCTTTTGACCAGGGGATATGAACTTACCGACGCGGTGACGTCGGTAACGTTTGATTCGGTGATGCTGGTCCACTGAAATAAGATAAAAAAAATATTTATTCATCAAATTTTATCGATAGGAATTTTTTTTTTTTTTTTTTACATACCTCCAAGCTATCAAAGGCGTCAATCTCTCGGTCAATCTTTGGTAATTTCGTTCCAATTCTTTTTGATAATCGCGTTGATCGGGTCCGATGAGGTTTTTGTTGCGTCTTAGAGCGTCGAGGCACTTTTTAGAAAAATCTTTAAAACATAGTCTCAGTTTATGCTGGAGTTTAGACGGCTGCGCATTCTGTTCCCTCAGTCCGGAGAGAAAGACAACAGCGACTTCTGCGGGTCCTTGATTAACGGTGGTTCCTATGCAGCCCTGAAGAACCATTTGTAACATTTTCGCGTCCGGTGGTTCTTGCAACGTCGCTGCTGCCACCTGGTACAAAAACGGTAGAAAAATAATGAATAGAAATCGTTTTATTCAGACCCAGATCCGAATGAGATTCTCCTTACCTCGGCAGTTTTCTTCTGAATGTCCTCGATCGCCACCTCGATAGGGCTGAGCACGATCTGCTTCCTCGCCACCACGCGAATTCTGGTTTTTAAATAGGGGAAATGAGTCGCCACGGTCAATATAGTCTTTCGTTTGCATTGTTCTCGTAATTCTCCGTGGGCTTTTCCACCCGGGGTGAACGGAGTGGCGAATACGAATCGTTCTGTAATTAGGAAGGAATATTTTAGGATTTACATCGTGATTTCGATTTCATTTTTGCACTTACTGATGTTGAAGTTTCGATGAAATACGGTGGGCCTGTGTCTCAGTTCGTGATTCTCGAAATACGGTTCGACGTAAGTTATTTGAACGTAGGCTTTGTCTTGTTCCAACTTGCTCGGGTCGACGGGATTAGAATCTTTTATTATAACTGTGTTCTCGACGCCGAATCTCTCGGCGTAAAAATTCTCAAGCCTCGAAAATATCTCCGGTAATTTAGTGAGGGTCGGTTCCTTGTAGACAAACTCCTCCCCGGCCAAATCGCCGAATCTAGTTCCGTAGAATCCGACTCTGAAGTAAGTCCCGAACACGCGTTTCCCGGCCAGCTGCTCCACCCTGGTGTAAGACTCGTGCAATTTCCTGTAACAAGATCAACGATCGTCAACGCAGTTCAAAGATAACGATTCAACGAGACAAATTCCTACCCGTGAATGTTCGCCAGTTTCTTATAGTCATGAGCGGCTTCAGAAATTGGCAGCAAGACCCTGTAGACGTCGGGAATGGCTTCGTACATTCCGGCGGCATGCAAGGAGCTCGCCGCGTGTTCCAAAAGCCCCGCTAAACCACTCTCTGAGAAATCAGGACCGAGACAAAGGCCTTCTTCTCGTCTGGCGAGCACGTCGTCGCCGACCGCACTTTCCTCCAGGGCATTCGGCGTAACAGGTGCCAGGGCGACCGCACCGACCGGTCTACCCCCTCCGCCTGGTTCCAAGAGGTGGAGGTACTCAGCTACCAGAGCTGCGCTGTGAACCAGACACATGGCGGCTTCTGTGTGATTCTTTCTCTCCATGTGTTGCTGCGCCATGTTAGCAAGCCAGGTAAGTCTCAGGTCCGGAGAGCCTTGGTATCCCTTTGCGATTCTGTGAAATTAAATATTTCTTATTAGTTTCATTTTAGCAAACGTGATGAATTGTACGCTCACCTGTACATCAGGTCTAGGAGCATTTCTGGATCTTCTTGGAACTCCTTCATCTTAACAGTGTCCGATAAAATCATGTGGAGATTGAATAGGAGGTCTTTAACTTGTTCCGGAAAACTTGTGTCGGCTAATTCCGCGTCACGTTCTGCATAGACTAGAACCGTCTTTAGGGCTCGTCTCAGGGCGCCTTCGCTCGGAGCTCTTCCACGTCCTACCAGCGCCGATAACGAGGTTGTAACTTGCATTTTGACTCTGGCAAAGTTCTGAAAAACGATAATTTTAATTACGATAAAGAACATTCATTAATATTTTCGTGACGCAGAAAATATGATCTGAATTCAAATTACGTTTCCGATCTCGAAGTTTTGTCGCATCAGAAGGTACAGACTAGCTGCTGCGTGGCTCCTCACTGCACTCAGGGGTGAGCTACATCTGGTCAGCAGCGTCAGACACAAATCCCCACATCTCTCGCTCTCCTCGTCGAAAAGCGCGCTGTGATATTTGAAGACCAGGGCTCGTTGCGTGTTGAACATGTGCTGGAGAACCAGGGTGCTCTGATTCCTGGCCAGTGCTCTCAAAAGGACCTTCAAAACCGCGCCGACAACTGCGCCTGGAATTTTAATCGATCAATAATTATTCTCGAGTGAAATTAGAGCCAGTTTGAGTTTTTTTTTTTCTCACCTCCTCCTCCGTCGGCTTGTACCACAGACTCCAGGGTGTCCAGAACCACGAGAGAAGCCTCTGCCGCAAGGGCGCCTTCGATGTGAGCATCCTGCTCGACAATTCTGCCCTCGGTCTGCTCGCTGGTCCTAAAAAATCAGATAATTCTTTAGCAAATGAGAGGACGAGACGCCAAAGATTTCCTCACCTGTACGGCATCTGGTCTTTTCTCCACCTGAGCCTATCCCCGCTGGATCTTTCCTTTCTTCTGAGCATCATCTCGCTCCTGGCGCTACCCTGCCCGAGTATAATATCCTCGAGTCTCGATCTAACGTCGCTCGTTGCGTTTGCCTGAGGCGGACATCTCTTCAGCGCCTTTTTTCCCTTGTATTCAAAGGCAGCTGTGGCTATATTGAGGACTTGTAACAGACTGAGAACCCGTCTGGCACTGAGCTCCGAGCACCACTGTGCGAGCGCCGATCTTTCCAGACCTTTCA
Organism: Euura lappo; assembly: GCA_018257835.1. Taxonomy (NCBI): domain Eukaryota; kingdom Metazoa; phylum Arthropoda; class Insecta; order Hymenoptera; family Tenthredinidae; genus Euura; species Euura lappo. The sequence goes on along the minus strand of JAEUYN010002435.1, from coordinate 82,862 downwards.
ACACCCAAAGCGCGCACGTCAACAAATGCCTAGTGGCGTCCGAGCTGAGAGAAACTCTGCATTGGGCTCCCGCCACGTCTGCCGATGCCCCTCCGGCTATGGCCAAAGCGACGGATTGTGTTATGGATCCCGATTCGTCGAGATAAACGCTCCTCTCTTTGGAATCCCAGTGGTAAAGTTGACCCAGGGCATCCATAAGGATGTTCAAAAGCGGCAGGTACAACGCAGCGACCCTAGACTTTGCAGAGGGATCCGAGTACCTCGGATCCACATCGTGAGAGCCCATCAAGTACCGGACAGTCCCAATCGCCTTGTGCTGCAGCATGGGGTTCGGAATTTCTAGGGTATTGGCCAGGTCCGATAGAACTAGCCCAACAAGGAAATGCTGCTGTCTGAATTCCTGGCTGAGTTCCGAGAATCTCGCTCTCTCTCCTGGGACCAAAGTCGATATCAAGCTACCGGAGCTTCCAGTCGAGGGGCTGGGCGAGGCTGGGGCTGACCCTGACCAGCCTGTGTAACCGGTTCCAAATGGTAGATTCAGAGCCACGTAGTGTTCGTGGGAGCATATAGTCCTGACTAGGTCCAGCTTGAGAGCGAACAGGGCGGCGGAGTCTGGCACGTGCATGGAAGCCTCTGCGAGGGAGCAGCAGCTGACGCGGATCAGAGACAGAACGAATCCACGGTCCATGATCGATAGTAAATCGGAAAGGAAGTTTCCCAAGCTTGAAATCAAGTTGGAAGCTATTCTCCCCTCCTTTCCGCACCTCGCAATCACCTCTGAAGTGAGGGCGGCAACCAGGGTGGATACGTCGTCAGAAAACTGGGGAGAAAACCGCGATTTTCTCGGGGGTTCGGCGCCGTCGATCTCAGACAGGGAAACCACCATCGAGCGGACAATCAGCTCTAAGAAAAACCAGGAATAAGATATGGCCAATTCTCGGGCCTGTCCCGTAGACACAACCCAATGCAGGGCTAATTCCTCATGTAAAAGTCTTCCGGTGGCTTGGCTGTTCGTCAAGGGCGATTCTTGACGCATCGAAGCTGTCCTGTCCAGGCCCCGAGTGTGGGCTTCCATTTCGAGGTCTTCGACGGGCAGATCTGGATTGCTTCGAGCTCGGACGACGTTGGAGCCCTGCCATAGGGTCGGCAGACAGCATTGGTACGCCGTATAGGTCGCTAGCAGCGCGTGACGACCATGAGCATCGACCTGACCATCGGGTAGATTCGTCACGTTTCTGACCAACAATCCTAAGGCCTCGAACGCAACCGCCGCTATATTCAGAGGCTGAGAAGGCAGGGCGGGAGGCCTGACCAACAAACAGACTAGCTGGTCGAGCAGCTGGGGTAGAGACCTGACCAGCGCAGATGGAGATGCTCTAGCCAGTTCTAGCATGGAGGCTTTCAATTCCGACTCCATTCCCGCTTCGCCTATTCGAGGAGGGATGAGACCCGTTTCTAAAGAGCCGCAGAGCGAGAGAAACCTGGAAGGAAGGGTCTTAGAATTTTTCTGATCAAATTTTCGAAGCTGTGATATGAGAATATCGTCTTCACCTATCGATGTATTTGTCCTGAGGATGCACGCTGGACACGGGTTCTAGGATCAGGGTGAAGACCCCTTTGTGAGCGTCCACCCATCTCGTACCTGGGAGACAAACGTCTGGCGCTATGTACGAGTAGTTAGCAGGCGGAGGATCGAGTGTGGCTGGTAGACAGAATTCTCCGGATTGAAGATGACCGTCCCTGAGCAGCTGGAGCCACTGTGAATTTGATTCGTTATCAATATTCTATTCTTTTCTTGATTAATGAACATTCTCATTATTCCAGTCTGCTTACGGTGTAGGCGACCGGAGTTTCAACGTTTGGCTGCTCTGCCTTTTTCTGGCAACTGATATGATAGAACGTGAATAGCAGATGGTGTTTGGCGCTCAGGTCCGGAGGAAGTCGGATTTTAACTTCATCATAGAAGTTAGGATTCTTGTTGTGATACGAGACCGAGGTAAACGCCTCATGCGTCATCTCTGGACACGAGGAACGCCCGAAAATCGCTGTTAATGCGTCTGCCTCCAGCTCTCCGCCCATCAACTGGACTCTAACGGCTATATTACGGGCCGATCCAGTCCTGGAGCTGAAATTAGCCTCCTAAAGAAATAAGAAGAGAATCACAATCAACAAAGAATGATCATTTTCCATTCAATCTGATCAAAATACCTTTGGATAAATATAGAGCAGATTGCGATAGGTCAAGTCAGGAGATACAACTTCGCTGGGGAATTCTAGTATCTCTTTGAACGGCCGGCTTTTCTCGTCAGGATAAGGCGTGAGCCTCCTAAGATCAGGGTCTAAGCATCTAGGAAGTTCGTCGGGTCTCGGGCTGAGGTCGAGTTTGAGAATGCCCGGAAGGCATTTGAGTCTTTTCAAGTTAGACCCAGGTCTGCGTAGTTCGGCTAGAAGTTTGTACAAATCTTCGTCTCTCAGTCTCTCACTTTCCTGCTTGAAGAAACTGGATACAGTCAGGGTGATTGGCCTGTAAGAAGAAACACACAAAATTTCAGTAAACAAACTCCTCGCTACGATCCGATCAACCGCACGATTTTAGCCACCTGAAACTGTCCAAGCAGTTTGCAAAATCGTCCGGAGACCAGCTACGCCGCTTATCCGAGCTCCGTCTCTCCAGGGAACCTCGCCTCGTCGGAGGCTCCGCCTTCTTTCTCCACTGCTCAAGCCCTCCCGATTTTCTATCGAGGGATCCGGCGCTTCCTGTACTCTCGGTGTCTCCTGCAGTGCCGCCGCCACCTCCGCCACCGATGACTCCAGAAAGGTGGATGGCAGTCCAGGCCAGAGGCATGCGATACCGTCCAAGTCTTTCGCAAGCTGCTACCGCGGCTGCTCTGACCTTTGGGGTGAAAAAGCTATGTTTAGTCTTTCGGTAATTCATTTGTCTTAAGATGTTGGATTCTTTCGGTCACCTTATCCTTGTTTTTGTCCTCTCGCAAATAGGGCTCGGCGCACTCAGAAATATCGCCCTGAAGGACTTTTTCCAGTCGAACAACGAGGAAAAGGTCAGGACTTGGCTTGCTGATACTCAAAACGCAGCTTCTGGCCAGAGTGCTGGTGTCGCTGTAGGCGATGTGGCTCCCCAGCATTCGTTTCAGACCCTCGGGGTTCATGTCTACGTAGAAGTTCTCCGAAACCTGCGAGATAATTTTTTTCGTGGAATTAGTGGCTCGGCGTTGGACGGTTTTCACGATTTATCGAACCTTTTTCTTCTCTCTGGCGTCGTACAGCGCCAAACTAGCAAAGATCGGTTCGACCTCGAGCTCCAGCTTCAACTGCAGACACTTGACTAAGATCTTGTGAGAAAACGGCTCCGAGGGTTCCAGAGCCGGGTTTATCTCCTGCCATTCGTCGTCCGGAGAGGATGGAGGGGCGTACAGTGGAAATAACGCCTCCTGAGATAAATTTTACACGTTATTAAAGCAGACTGTAAAATTGTTCAGCTTCTAGTCAGTATTATTCAAGTTTATCTTCACCTGACGATCTTCGGATCGTTTCTGTTCATTGTTCAGATCTACAGTCTCCGGACAAACGCGGTCCAGAAGACCAGGCAGTAACGGATCGTGCTGCGAGTGACGGAGATCCAAACTGGCCCAAGAACCTCTAGGCGTATCTGCCGAACTTGATAGATCCTCTTCGTCGTTGGGTGATCCAGCACCATTAACGTCCTCCTGATCAACCTGATTCGATAAGCAGATTAGATTGAATTATTTCACGGATTAATGGTTTTTTACCGAGTCTGTGGCCTCGATTTCCTTCATTAGGGTTCATACGAGATTCTCTGATCATTCAAAGTCTTTCGGGGACTAATTAGGACTTTTTCAGTGAATTCGAAGACTCGTTAGACTAAATTCACTAACTTTTTCTCACCGAAAAGTGTTAAATTTGAAATCCCTTAGGAAAAGAGTAAACGATTTTCAAAATCATCGTCGATAAGCATGAAACATACAGCATATTCTGGGGAAAAAAGGCTGAATCAGGCTAGAAAGATAGATTTTCAATCCGATTCTCTAAATTTCTTCCAATTTAGCAAGTTTTTCCAATTCCGAACAGCTTTTGTACCTCAAAATCCTGTCTGGGTGTGTCTTGCAGTAGTCGATCTCTGGCGATTGGGGAAACCCGTCGTTTGTATTTTCTGTTAACTATCACCCAGTCGGATGTGAAACTTTCGACGCATCTTTTGACGTAGGGTGAAACCGTGTCCCTGGAGGTAAAAAAATGATAAGTAGATATTGGATTCTGCTAATTTATTGAACGATGTGAGTGCTGAAGCGTCCTAAATAATTTTTCTCGACATCTTACAGCGATTCTGAAGGTACAACGGGCTCCTCCGTTCTTATTTTTCTCTTCACTATCTTCAGCTCGACATCTCCTTGCGGAAAGTCTAAAATCGGTCTGAGAGGGTCACGATCCAATACAGACTGATGCTGCGCTAAAAATTCCTCGTAGTCCAGCGGCTCCAGCACCTCGCACAAAGACATCTTTAATAAATAACACACGTAGCGTTAATCTAGTCAATGAACAAGAAATCGTGCTTTGGCTAACGAAATGCAGAAGATTGAATATTTTCAAGCGAATACATGAATAAGTTTCATTATTACCATTGAAGAAAATCCAGAAACGCTGCTTCCACTTTTTGACAGATCTCTAGAGTACGAAGTGCTCGTTGCGATTTGTCGTCTAACATCAGAAGCGTGTTGCTTGCTTAATTTATGAGCGAAGGCACGTTGGACCGACGACATGACGCTAACGAACGTCGAGAATTCTTTTGAACGTTAAAAAAATTCCTGAAACAATTGTAACGAGATCGAATGAAACTAGGCGTGATAGCTGATAGATCGCGTTGTAGGTTATGATCGTTCAGTTTCTGACGAGGTTGAGGTTAATTAACGGGAAATAACGAAGCGTCGCTTTACGGAACGTGGAAAATATTTTCATTAATTATCGAACGCAACTAGACGGTGATAAACTAGCTGCATGCACGAATGCCGTATTCTCGGTATTTGTCAGGTTATCGTTGTTTGATGGCTGCTAGGTATGAAATACTTTACCTCTCCGCGAGCGAAATGCTCCGCAACACGCGACACAAGGATTATTTGACTCGTCACGATCCCATTTTTGGTGAAATTCAATTTGCGTCAGGCGATCACATTCACCACCCGTTGTCACTTCATTCAAGAAAAGTCCAAGTACCGAGTATACTGAGTCAAATTTGACACAAGAATTAAAATGGCGTCGACGTATGTATATACGAGACCCTTCTGTCATTCGATAATCGAAACTGATCGACTTTACGAGCGTCGGTAAGACAAAAATGTTCTGTAGAGCCTAAGAACCCATCAGAGGAGAAGCCGAAGCTAGATGTGGACATTTTTTAATATGGTAAAAAAAATTACCAACAGTCGGTAATGAAGACTTCGAAATCCTTCCGGAACGACAAAATAGGGGCGTTTCCTCAGATTGAACCTTGTCAAATGTCCATGATGAATGGGTGCGTGATAATTATATACAATTTTTAAAAACAATAAGAATTGTAGACTCAACTTCAGGTGACTTTGAACAGTAATTGAAAATTATCAATTTTCAAACGCTACGTGACGTCACACAGTACCTAGGCCGCCATGTTATGATTGTCCGCAGCGCCGTCAGACGGTAAAACTGTGCTTTGTGACGTCACACGCGACCGCGAAATTCAAACGCTGTATTAAAAAGACTTGATTTACGTGAAAACCAAGTGCAAACAATTAGGTGAAGTAGGTTTTTCGTCAATCCGAATCATCAAATTATCGGATAAGGGGATGGAAAAAAAATTTATGAAGCTTTATTCTAGGTTGTGAAATGAAGTCGAACGACGAAAATTGAAATATGATGTTGTTACGAATCATTATGATTAAGATACATGAAATTGTTGAACCTTCAGCAATTTGAATATTCTGCGGATCCATTTCTTGATTTATAAAATGATTTCGAAGTATCGGTTTAAAAATTCACTTGTTTTTTTATGATGGTTTTAATTATCCATCAAAGTAATAATTCATTCAGATTAATTGACCAATTATACCTAATATTCAATACTCCTAAAAATAGAACGAAATACATATATTCACATGAAGATAAGAATAGTTTCTTTGGATCAGATTTTGCTCACCTTTTAAATAACGTACGTTCGACGTATACAAGTAAAAAATAAAAATGTGTGTAGAAAAAATGAAGTAAATGTGTAGTATCTGTACTTAAAAGACTATCACTCTGGCCAGTGTAATGAACAGTCAGTATCAGGCTTCTCGAGGACAACAATCAGATCTGCGACGGAATGTCAATACGCGGTTTTTGCACTCGTGATGTACAGGCGTTGGTTCGCGTAAAAATTCGAATATTCTCTACGAGAATGAAATAAACATACACTCTGATTAATTCTATTTTTTATTTTTGGTAACACGTGTTTATTTAATAGGTATAAAAAAAAACACTATCACAAATTTAACGAAGTAATTACCTTGGACAAGGCAGTACTTTTGACATATAAAGAGTTTCAATATTATCAAAAATATAATTACTAGTTATCATGCGATTCAAAAATCGAAATTAATTGTAATTGCTTATGAATATCAGAATTATCGACTATTCGTAAACTTTGATTGATTTATCGATTTTTCTCATTTTTTTTTTCTTTTTGTTCCAATCGGTTTTACGCACTAAAAATATTGAATAATTGTCAATTATTGTACATAATAATTAGCTGATTACGGTACACGATTTTTTGATAGTTGGAATCATCCAAGATTCAACAATAACTTAGGTAACAATATGGTAAGAAAATAGCATATCGTTAACAGAATAGCAGCTATATGGGTACCAGGTAAATACTGGCCAATATACTTCAAAACTTAACGTTACGAGGAGCCAAGTTCAAGTTTTACAGATCACCTAATAAAGTTAAACTATAAATTGTAGCGAAAACATGTATAATCTTCCAATCACATGTCTCAACAAGCCCTATAACATTAATTCTTGTCATGAGTTTTGATTAGCCATCAATTATAATTATAATAATAATTCACAATAAATACTTATCAAATAATGAAACAAGAACCGTTGTACTCGACTAATGGTGAAGTAGTTGATCGTTATTGCATATACTATACGATAAGACCCTGTTTGTGGATTCTCAGGAAATAATCAAATAGGAGCAGACTTCAAATCCCAAGTTTGGAAGTTCACTTTTTTTTTCTTTTTGTTATAATTCCAGTCAGTTTATCATGGCTAAGAAATACGTAGTCTTTAATTACCGATTGAGAGGCATCAGTAAATAAAATGTAAAACAAAAAATGGACACAATCACCGTTAAAAATGATCCAGAAATGTGGATTAAAAAATAAAAACATAATCTCGTTACTTGTTAAAATTATACTGACTGAAAAAAAAATTATAATTTCAAGTTGTAAAGGAATAATCGTATCACAAATGATCGTGATTTCAGTTTCTCAATTGATGAATCCCTAATCATCCACTGAATTGTTTTTGTTAGGATTAAATTGAGATAGATGAACTTTTTTCAACTCTGTTGATAAACTTTCAGCTTCATCAGGTTCTTCGCCATCATCGTCGCTCAAACTCGTGGGTGTTTCAGAGTCGAATGAATCTGTGCAGTCGGTACTCGGTTCATCCAGATAATCCGTACCGGCCAAATCGTTTGCGAGAGAAATAATTTCCGCAGAATTGTAACCGTCCACTGTCAACAGTGACGAATCGTCAGAGTCCTCGTCAAGAGAAGGCGAGCTGTTGCTCGAGAGGTAACTGACTCTGTCCTGCGGCTCTGAATTCGTTGACGAACTACTGTTGGACGTACTCGTCAAGCCAGAATCTGAAAACAACGAAAAAAAAAAGATAAAAATCAAGAATTCTGAAATATAATGTAAATATCGGGGGTAATTCGCTCACCAGTCTCGAACAGAGGCGTACAACCAGGGATTTTTGTAATCTTTGGCATGCGCGTTCTCCTCCTGGGCACAAGATTTTCGAATAATTGACAGTTTTCGAATTTAGTTATCGCCGGGATTTCTTCAGGGAACTCGAAATCTTGGATGGGAACCGGTTTTGGAACGTATTTTTTCGCGACGAGTCGTTGTTTCTGTTGTCTAGACAGATTTTGAGACACTTTTGTGCCGATGTAAGCGTTATTCTTGATGCAGTAGTTCCTCAATTCTTTCCAACAATTGTCATATTGTAGAATGTTCGGATTTCCTACAGTGATAAGGAGGGACTTTGCTCTCGTTACTGCGACGTTGAATCTCTGTAAATAAATATTCACACAAAATGATTAGGCTTTAAGAGGAAAAGTTGTAGATAAAAATTGATAACAACAATAATCGCTACTAGCCTTGGGATTTGATAGAAAACCAAGATGCTCTCTTCCCTGATGCTTGCAAATGGTCGATCTGACGGTGGACATGATTATAACGTCCCTTTCTTGGCCTTGAAAAATTTCTACCGTTCCCACAGAGACTTCGCTCCAATTGTTTTCTTCTAAAACTTTGTGAATTTTCAGTCTCTGTAGTTTGTACGGAGTGACAATGCCGATATCTTTCTGTTCGAGTTTGCGACCTCCCATGTCAGCGCCGATAATTTTCTTGAGATACCGAACGATTTCTAAAATCTCGTCCTCGTTGTACATGCTGCGAAATGACAATTAGGCAATTTAAAATCAAACTAATGAATAAACGTCATATTTAAAGCTCATTCAAACTCACCTCGGTGAGTTAGACTCCCTGAGTTCTTGTCCTGCTACGCCGTGGAATATCAAAGGGAAGGATCCGTTAGGCAAGTGTGAATATTTCACCGCCCTATTGATGTCAGAGTCATTTCCACACGCCAAAAGTTCGTTATCGTAAAAGAGCTTGTTGGGTATGGTAAGTATCGACTGATGGCTTCTGAAGTTCCTTATGAGCTTCGTTATGTACGTCTGATTGTATTTTCCAGCTTCATCCTTCAGGTACGGTCCGCATTGGCTCATCAATCGTTCCAGCATCGATATTCCTAACGGTGAAACAAAGCAATGAAATTTAGGGTCAGAAATTAAAAGAAAATTGCAATACCGTCGTAACTCACCCAATGTATTCACGCATTGCGCAGATATGCTTGGACCCAATTGTTTCGGATCACCGGCGATGACTAGTTGACCTTGAAGTCGCCCTTTATGCGATGGATCAGAACTGCTCATGAGCCCCAGAGGGATCAGGGTTTCCGGTTCCGTAGCTTGACCAGCTTCGTCTATAAAGACGTAAGAGAAGTGGTTCTCCCTCAACTTCAACGGCAGCAATCTGTGGATTCATCGTTTATTGATAATTAAATTTGGCAAGCATAACGGGCAGAGCATCGCTAAATCGATGATTCTCACCTGGCGCAAGTCATGAGAGTGACGACTACGATTCGTCTCAGCATCATCAGTTCCCTTGGCAGAAAGATGATTTCTCCGTCGACAAAGTTTGAGCATGGTTTAATTTGCTCGTCCACGTCATCCCTGTGGAATTGATAATTCGATAAGTATGTAATATGTGAGTGAATCGAGTGAATTACTTCATTTTCGTTAGATATTTCTTCAATTTTTATAAAATACACTTGCCAATTTCGCGACGGTCCATACATTCGGTGAATATCTTGTTGAGGAATGTTTTTAAGCAGCCTCTTCAATATTTCATCCGCAGCTGCGTTCGAAGGAGTACAAATCAAGATGTGACTCGAGGGACTGGTTCTCCATATCTGTAAAAATTACATCACCAAGCGAATTAATATCATGAAAAATTCTACACCTGGGTATTAAACGAGTTCAAAGCATCCGATCGAAAGTTTCACCTGAGAAATCGCTTCGACCAAGGTCGCCGTTTTTCCGGTTCCCGGAGGACCGAATAGGATGTAAGGCGCCGGATGGGCAGTCCTGGCTACAATGTTCGAAACGGCTTGCCTCTGTTCCGCGTTATTAGCAATGTTGTTATCGAACCAAGAAAGTTCTCTGAAATAAAGCGGTAATTTAATATTTATTCGTTCGTAAACAGAATATCTTCGTATACTTACTTCGATAATTTGTTGTAACACGTTTTTACTTCCGGAAAAAGAGCAGGAACCAGTTGATTGGTCTCCATCAAGGCGAGCGCGTGCTGACAACACTGTATAGTTCTCCTCGGCAGCAAGAATCTGATATTATAGAGTTGATCTTCTCTGTACTTCTTCGAAAATCTGCGAATCGGAGTAGAAAAATTATGCAAAACGTGGTACGATCTCATTTATCGACAATGATAAGAGAGAAAAAACCTTACTTATCGGTAGCAACGATTTTTACGAATCTCTGACCGATGTAACAGATGGAAGAGTGGCTGAATTCTTTGCCATCAGTTTGGCGCACTTGGACTTCGTCGTACAGTTGGAGCGACGGTCTTTCCTCCGCGAGTCCCGGTACGTGAATGCAGAACTCTCTGCTGCTTGCTTGTTTTATCTTCTGATCGTTCAGGTCGTACATTTTCATTTCCAGCTCTCTTTCGTACTCCTCCATGTATAACAGCAGTTTTACATGAACGATGTAAGTCTCTGCCGTGAGTTCCTTCTTCTTCATCACATCCTCCACCAATCTCAAGTACTTCTCGTGTTTAGCTGTCATTTCGGGAAACGGTTTCTTATTGTTTTCTAAAACCTTGCGCAGGTCCTTCGGTATATCGTACTTCGGTAATCTCAGTTCCGGAGCCATACCGACGACCACGTGGCCGCTGTGATAAGAGGGTTGAAAAATTAATGTAAAAAATACATAAAATTGAAAATTTTTAATTTGCCTTACGATTTCTTCGTTGTTTTTCGACCCAGCATCTTCGATCTCTGAACTTGGTGGATCAATTGTAGATAAATCCTTACGTTCGAGTTCATACAATGTTTCAAGGCCCTGGAGCAAAAGGACAATGATTCTGTTTCGTTTTATAGGTTATGCGAATAGACGGACCTTGAATATTAGAAAGTACGTGCAAAAATGTTACGCGATTCGCCGGACGAATACCTACACCATCGAAACACTGATGATATAATTACGTTGAAATTCGAGTTTGTAGGTTAGATTTGAAAATGTCGAATAGCTTATGGAATTTAACGGATAATTGAAAGTGTTATTTACCCAGAAATCTTCTGTCGATATTCAACTGTTATTTCCAGTAACGATTTATATCCGGTGATAAGTGTTCAAATGATAACGTATCTGGTTAAATATATAACGAAAACTCGTAAATGGTAGATTTTGAATTTTCTCATTGACACATTGCTACTTTGTGGCTTATGTACCACGGTTTTATCATACTCGAATAAATATTCAACAAAAGATTAGCTCGAAGAAAATAAACGAGACGTTGACTATCGGATCGGATTACGTCTCTGTATACACATATCGGATTAGAATGATGAAACGGACACTCATTAAAAGCATTGTGTAGAAGCAAAGGAATCCCGCGACTTTCAAACAAACTTTTCAAGGTCTTCGATGTGACGATGTGTCGGAAATTGTCCAGAAGTATTTTCCAGAAAATATATAAATGAAAAAAAAAACGGAAAGAAAAGAAAAGAAAAACGGCAACGACTGTCGCTGGTTGGAATCACTTGATATACCACAAACACCGATAAGACGCTCGAGTCGATCACGTGACACGAATTGACCAATAGAAGCGTCGGTTCAAAACACGTGACCAACTTCAGCGACGGACGAACGTTCGTGAAAACGATGCCCGAAAACGGAAAGACAAGTCTAAATATCAGAGCTGATTGGCTCTTGGGATATTTCCGATCGTGTTTTGTCTTTTTTTTGTGTCGTTGTTATTTCACGTACAGATATGTGATATGCGTGCGCAAAATCGCCGCAAAATAGAGTGTGATACGATATTAATATTAAAAAAACATTTAATAATCGATAGAAATGAACGAATAATCGATTATAATTTTCTAATCGCTCTTTGATCGATCGTCAAACCAGTTATTGATTATTCCTAACCCAACGTAACCTCTTTCTCTCACATTTTGAGGTTAACTTCTCCGTGGATCCAAAATGAATCTATTTTTCTCTCGAAGTGGTGGCCTTGCGCTTTCCCTGCCCCGAGTATTCTCCCAAAGGTTCGTCGCTTCGTCCGCAAAGGAAAAAACCGAGCAAGAAGAGATCGATATATCGTCTCTGGAAGAGCAGACGATACTCTTAGAGCACGGCGATGCCGAATCGGAGGAGGAAATAGAGCGAAAGAGAAACAAGTCCAGACTCGGTGACGGAGACAGAAGGGTCCTGTTCGACTCTCCGCCCAACAACGAGGCTATTCATCGCTTCGAAGACACCGTCAAATACAAGCGAAGAATGTTCGGAAGGTACGGAATCGAGGCGAGCGACGTTCCGCTGGGAATCGCATGGCCTACTAAACAGGAAGTTGAAGACATGAAGGAGTACGAGGCCGTGGCTTATCCCGAAACTATTCAACAGACTTTGGAGAGACTTGGAAAACAGAGAGCTGAGAATACCGCGGCTATCAGAGCCAGGTAGAGTATAAAGCCTTTTATTTTGCCTCCTGGACGTTGACGATGTCGTTGTTTTTTTACAGGGACGAACTTATAGCCAAAAATCTAGGAAAACTAGACAAATGGACCGCAGATTTGAACGCCAAGGTGGCTAAGAAAGAGGCGGAGGCGAGGGAGGCGAGAGAACGAAAGGAGCGGTTGATAGAAGAGGTGCGTCGTCACTTTGGCTACAAGATTAGCCCCAAGGATGAGAGGTTCAAAGAGGTCCTGGCGCAGAAGGACAAGGCGGACAAGAAGCTGAAGAAGGCGGCTAGGAAGGAAGCCAGAAATGAGAAGATGATGGCTCTTATTGCTGAAAAATCTGCGTCGTTGAATAAAAAGGATAAAGAAGCAGGTAGCACGGATGATAAAAACGAAGACAGTTTACAGTAGCAGGTAGTTGTAAAATTAATGGCGTTATTATAGTTTATAATTGTATTTAATAAAAATCGATAACGTAAAATCTGTGAAAATGTAAATGTTATATTATATTTCCATTTTTCTTTATCTTTTTTGCTAATACAAAAACATTACACACAGTATTTATTTTATTTTTGTTCTTAATACTTTTAGGGATAGGGACTAGAAGAAACCTTATCAATGTTAATTAATTAATTAATTAATTACTTATATACGTTTTTTTCTCTCTTAATTTCTTTCAAGACACAAGCAGGCACTTTTTGTTTTATTACGATCGACTGTTGAATTAATATGAAATTTGAAACGAGCTTTTTAAGGTCAAACCATTTCATAGAATTATTGTTAATAAGTTATGTAATCAAACCGACGATTATTTTTTCTTTGTCGAGGGTGGAGTCAAGTAAAGTTTTCACATTGTGAATCGGATCAGCTTTTGCCGTTCATGATCGACGTCGTATTTTGATTATCCTCAACCGTCGTATCGACTATTTGAACCCCCTGGATCGTTGATTCGTCGAGAAATATTACACGGACCTTTTTACCACTTTCTGTCGAGTGTCAGGCGGACTGCAACTGGGACGGCGATGTTAATTCGTAAAATTGAAAACTCAATTCTTCACCAAACAAATGGTCCGGCGATATGTTCTCAGGCTCGACCATGTTCAAGCCCAGAGTCGTCGGGTTCAAGTCTGTTACCAGGTAGCCTTCCCCGATCAGACCGCATTCCTCCGCTACAACCTCCTTCGACACTGGATTCAAGAAATCTGGAAGAAGAGAAAAACGGAATTTCAGAGCGATGGAAGCAGCTGGAAAGAAAATGAATAACGGGAAGCTCAAAGGCTGGCTCACAGTCAGACCAAACCCGCTTATTTCCATCTACCTGTTTCCTTGATGTGATGGTGCTGCTCGGACTGATTATTCTGCTGACTCTGTTGATCAGAATCGTTTCCCACCATGGGCACCAAATATTGCACTTCGACTTCCTTTTTTATACCGCTCAGTATCTGCTCTGCGCAGTGTTCCAGGGTAACCGAGTTTATTATCTCGTTATTATCTTCCGGTCGCTGGATGCTCGCCGTTGCTGCAGCGATTTCATCCATCGTAACTATCTGATTGATAGATTGAGAGCTGTAAAAATGTGATCTTTTAAAATCTATGTTTTATACCCGAAACAAGAGATTAGGAATAATATTCGATGACGATTTACCGAAGATTGCTTCCATTTTTTCTGTAGCTATTATCTTGTCCGTTTTTAGCGACCAATTGTCGCGTCAACGTCCCGTTTCCGGTCAGTAGAGCCTGTCGCGGTCTCGTCTCTCCCCGATTGGCGATGGCCCAAAGATGTCCAGCGCCGTGGGGCGCCTTTGATCCCTTTCGAAAATGAGGATTTATCGACAAATTATGACGCACGGAATTCTTCCAGCGGTCATCGTTGCTCTTGTAGTAGGGAAAATGTTCTCTAAAAAGAAACAATCAATATTCCCTTGAATTCGTACAATCTTAAAAATACATAGGTCTTGAAATTTCATGCTTGTGTCTTGATATTGAAAAAACATATCGAGTTTTCAATCACTGTAATTAAATTTATTAAACTGTTTTGGATATTCAAAAACTACTATGATTCTTTTTTAGTTTTCAGTGACGCAGTGGTATTTCAGTCTACTCAATTAAAAGCGTAGAATTTTCATTTTTTTGTTGATTCTGCAATATTTTATGATCCGATTCGGCAATTATTGCAGTGGAAACCGATTTTTAAATGAAATCATCATGAATTTTCATCATATGAGTATTCAGCCGAATTTCAAAACATTCTGTATATAAAATTTACTATCATCTCGGCTATGAAATTCCAGAATGATTTTGAATTTTTTTAAATGTTATATGAACATTCAAATATTGAAAGAGTTGAATGTTAATATATAAAAAGTATATGTTAATTGCTGCACATACATTTTTATAAAACTTGATACAGAAATTCCTAACAGTTTACGAAAATAAGAATAAGAAAAAACGTCAGAGGCGGATTACACCCCCTGGATCTAAGTTCTTCAGGGAATAAGGGCGATTCTTCGACAGCGACAGGCACGCGCCAGCACCCCCTCATAATTCGTCTCTCCGGTCCCCCCCTGCTTTAAATAGTTACGAAAATCATCGTGGAAGTAATTTCCATCGCCTTTTCCATACACCTGCTCTCGTATCGCGACGTCACGGTCGGTTACGCGTTCGGTATAATTGCCGATATGTCCCTCGCTACCCCATGTACGTATCTATTGATGCGTGTTTATTTCACGCACGTGGTTTTACCTATTTTTATATTTTCATTTGAATTTTTTTTTATTCAAGAAATTTGCTGAGGATGTTGAGACGATATTGCGATGACTGTTTGATTGGCACTCGTAATCTATAGAAATCGAGGTTGTTCGTACGAAGAACAATGTTTACATGATATCGTATACTCATTGCGGTAATATATAGCGTAATCAATTATCAAGGGGGCAGGTGATCCGAGCCATCTGTCGCACATACGAGATAGAAAAATAATCGTCCGAAAAGCGAGCTGATAAACCCGATTTTCAAACGTTTATCAGTACCCCTCCTTCACGATGGCGACTGTAGAGAGTAAAAAATCCTGTCTTTTTCCTGACCAAATTATAATTCATACGTGACTGAAATCCGGACGAATTAATAGTTATTCGAGTATGTGATAAATAATTTTCTGAATCAATGGTGAAAGAAAATTATTTTTGAGAATACTGTTAAGTATACAAGTTTTTCTACTATTTCCATTGACCAAGATTTCTGCGCGTGGAAGACAAAAAAACCTGGGGATCTTTTATTCCGCCTCGTTTTGCATCGCCATATAAAATTTCTTGACTTTTTCCCGACCATTTTTCGGAATTTGAATGATTCTGAATTTATCGGACTAGGCGACCTAAATTAATTAATTATTGGTAACCACCAAGGTGAGAATCTTCCTCTATTTGAGCGTGAAAACATTGATAGGACCGAAAAAAACCTATAGAAAGATCAATTTTTTATTTTTAATTCTTCGAGTGAAAGTTCCTTCGGCCCGGGTTTGAACCAGGAGCTTCACATTTGTACTGCGGCGCCTTGTCCAATTAGACCACTGATGGGCCGAAGGAACTTTTTACTCGAAGAATAAAAAATTGATCTTTGTATAGTTTTTTTTTCAGTCCTACCAAGGTTTTCACGCTCAAATAGAGGAAGAATCTCTCCAATAATTAATTAATTTGGTTCGCTTATATTCCGATGAATTCAAAATTGAGAAACTTTGATATAGTTTCACCAATCATTCGCATAAATTAAAAAGTCTCTCAGTGTGGCCACAATGCCTTTCTTCCACCGGATCAAGGGAACGTTATGACTTATGCTTCCACCTAGACACGAAGCCTTTCGATTCGAATCTCCAAACGATGCGTAATATTGTACCCAAATTTCATTCGACGAAACGAATGCGGAATCAAACGCGAACTGTATAAGTTCCCGAAGCTCTACGATCGAACGAACATTCAAGCTTCCTTAGGCATGGGAATGGGGAGGGTGGAGATGTACCCCGTACCAGGTGGTACCGAGCTTCGGCCTAACGGGGTGGACAGGGTACCGGTACCAACCAGTACCATCCGCGGCGTAGCTACCCTCGGTGCCACCGAACGAATAGTTTTTTATTCCCATAGAGGTGGTTGCGGGATTGTTCAGGGGGGGAATACTCGGTCGAAAAGAGGGAAGCAAGACACGCTCGCGAATAAATACGTACATATATCATGGTATATTTAAACGGCGGTGTATTATATTATACGCATTTCAACGTTATAATTCTCTTTTTGTTGTTGTTTAATTTGTCAAATATATACTCACGAAATCCACTGATAGATGGCGGAGACTGTAAGTTCACCTCTTTCCTGCAGCGCGTGTTCTATGAGTTCGGTGTACGTAAAGGGCGGTTTTTTTGGACCGCCGTAACGACCGTTCGTTATATTATTACGATTGTCGTTTACCGCGTTGTAATTCGTTCCAGTTGATGAATTTACGTTATCGTTCTGTAATGTTCCCTGATTTACAGAAGCTGACGATGATCCACCCTGAGTGTAGGGTCTTTTTATCTCTTGCATGTAGCCCGACGGTGTTACGTTGCTCGTTCTACCGCTGCTTCCCGGGTATCTATTGCTGACGTTCGTCGTACCTGCGATACCCGGATCGTTTAATTACAATCGAATACATTTTTAGAACAAGAATTTTCAGAATATGATCCGCACAACACGCGCGGTCTTCACGATGCTCTGTGTCTCCGCGGAAGAAATCAAAGTTGTCTAAAAGTCTTGTCTTATCTCTCAAAGACGACTGTAAGAGCCCAAAAGACGTCCTTGAGAGTTGAAACAAGATTCAGACGTGAAAAAGTGAAAGACTTTGAGTTCTGTGGAGGATTTATTCTCATTCAAAGGATTTGATTCTGTGATTCGTGGCAATGAAACTGTAATACGAATTCAATAAAACTTTTTTTTTCTCTTTTCATCCCCGTAGATGATAGTTACCATTGCGACTGTCCCTCGTTCCGAAACTGGGACACTTGTCTTCGGGCGCCTCGATGAGGGCATCGAGTTTGAAGTCCAGAAGCCACGAGAGGTTTCCGTTCTCTTGATCTTCGTGTGGCTGCTGCACATGATTTTGCGGCATGAATACTTCCGGCGCGTTATGATGCCCGCCGGGGTTCATCGTCTCCCAGTAATTCGGAATCGTTCCGTAATTATCGAGGGACTGAATATCCGATAGAACCGAGTTCACGACGTTGCCATGATGATTTGTCAGGTTCGTCAGATTCGAGCTGCTTCCGAGTCCCGAAGCTTCTTCGTCCCAGTTTCCATCCACCACGAGGACCTCGAGTCTCGCCATGGAACCGGAACTGGATATTTCCTCGGAATATCCAGCGTTGTGGGTGTACGTAATGGACGAGGGCTTCTCGCCCGACAAAGAGGACGAAGAGTCCGCCTGCTGCATCCCCGTCGACGTCAGTTCCGTCAGATGCAGATAACGCTTTTTACCGCTTTGGCAACTGTCGTCGCAAAAATTCTCGATCTCCAGGTCGTCGAAGACCTTTCGTTTCGCCCTGATACCCGGGGAATCGGTGCCCTCGCGGTTCGGCACCCCTCCCCCCGTTCCCGATGACGGACCGATCATCATGTATGATGAATTTTTAACTTTTAAAACGTTCAAAGAGAAAGTTTAGCTCGTATCTCTGGAGGGAATTCGGCTCCCTTCTTAAATCTCGGGGTATATTTACAGTATATTGTATCTGAACTCGATTACTAGTCGCGATGATTCGTCGGTATGCGCCTCTTCATTTCTTCCACCGCGATAAAAACGATTTTCGATATTCTAATTTGTGATTAAAAAGACGAAAGCGTTTATCTTCCCTTGGCACCATCGACGATTTGATGCATCATCCGTATGCAACGGACTTCTCACTCGACTGCGGATTGTTTCGTATTTCGTCTATTCCGCGGCGCGTTAGTCTTGATCATGCGCAGACCGAACTTCGGTCACCGCGCAAGCGCCGTGCCTTCGATATTCACCCGCGCCGCGGTCAGGATTCTGTATTCGCCGACACTCAGATATCTCCAAATATCTCAGCCCGCGGAACTGAATCCCAAAAAATAGATTTTTACCGAAATTCTATATGCAATTCCGAACGAATATATAAAAAAATATTTGAGTTTCACGCAAAAATTAAGAAATGGGCTGAACTCTACAAAGTCATGATAGTAATGATGCCATTTCTTAATTTTTGAGTGAAACTCAAATATTTTTGGATATATTTGTTCGGAATTTCTTACAGAATTCCGGAAAAAATCTTTTTTTTGGGATTTAGTTCCGTGGGCTGAGATATTTGGAGATATCTGAGTGTCGGTTAAAATCGAGTACAGCACGGCCTTATAAACCTTGCACAGAAATTCTTCTTTCTTCCATAAACTTTCTTATTTTCTGAATATACAGGGCGAATTCCCAACGATGATACCTTCTGAAGTTGGTAAGCAACGAAAAACAAGCTTCAGTCAGTTCTGAGCCAGTCCAAAGCTCGTTTTTCGATTGTAGGCAACTTCAGACCGTATCCTCGTCACGAATTCACCCTGTATATCGTCTCTGAAGTCTCACATCAGTCGCAATATCATAAAATCAAAAAGAAATCTACAAATCCATCAAAGTTCCCGGCTGACGATTTTATTAACTGAACCACACATATAAATCGATCTTTTCTTTTTTTCTTTTAGGTCGAAAGATTCTCGAATCGAATAACGCTGGATAAACTATGACCTCATTTTTATTTTATTTTCTAATTGATGATCTCGAAGAAGAAAAAACCACCGTATACTTGGCAGAACAAATTAACCAATCTGAAAATGAAGGTTTCCAGTGATTTGGAAATCATTTGGACGAATTTGGAAAACCATTTTCATAGTTTGGAAAACAATCAGTAATTATTAGTAATAATAGTAATTATTAAAAATTGATGAGGCGTATATTTGGCAGACAGACCGACCGATTTCACTGTTCTTCCGGTGAATCGACTTTAAATAATTCGACAATCGATTGAAAAATATTTCATTATTTGGAAAAGAATTTTCAGGTATTCATTCATAATTCAAAGAGGGATAGCGCTGTCCCTGAACTACGTAGTACGTCATATCCCCTCCCCTGGTTTCAATTACTAAATACATTTGTAATTTGTAATTTGTAATTAGAATGTAATTAATTACAAAAACGCCCAACTCTGGTATAGATCGTTTGCGTGTGGCTTGGATATGAAGAATATCACTTGATTTCGTTTGCGCGTTTACTCGTTTTCGAGAAAAATGTAACTAAAGTAAGGGGACTGAATTTCAGCGGCCGGTATTTAAACGCGCAAACAGCACCCGTAGTATACAGAGTGAATTCCTAAAGTGTAAACAGCCCAAAACCTAGCGAATTCACTCTCTATATTTTGTGTACCTCCTTGCATTTCTATTTTTACTTTCCTGTACCATGACATACTCTTTTGCCCTACGACCGCTAGGTTACGGCATAATAAACGATTTCTATTCTATTCTATTCTATATTCATCAGTAAATATTATCTTCACCATTAGAAGAATATACTGCGAGTAACCCTGTATGCTGGCCACTCGGTGCGCCTGAAGCGCGCAACCGTACGTACGGCACGTGCTAATTCTGACCTGGCCCCGTATTGGTATGTACGCTTTCCTATTGGACACGAGTCTCATCGGACACGTCCCTATTGGACACCAGCCTATTCCGGACACGTCGCGATTGGACGCGAGATTTTTCGGGCTCGTGTCCCGTAATCCCGTATGCGAAGTATGAATTTTTAATATGCAGAAAAAGTGTTGTTCTCCCAAAGTACAGAACACGGTCCGTGTATAGTACACATGGGAGATAAACAAGTGGTGTAGCGTTCCGAGGATCAAGAAATACGGTGGTGAAAAAAAACCTTGTGCAAATGTAGCTAGATATTTTTTTGTTTTGTGTATTTAGACGTTATTACGATCATACGGGGGATAAGAAAGATCGCTGTTTACCCTACCGAGCGCGACCTTTGGTAAGAGTCGAAAACCTCAGCTTGTGGTGCTCTTGGCTGCAAACCGTTAGGCGCTAGCAGCGATCCGAGTTCGCAGAGCGTTCGCAGTAGCAACGCAGCTAAAGTGTAGCGTGAGCCAACTACATCGCGACGTGAAGAATGACATTTAAAATTATTAGTCAGTTCATTGTCAAAAGAGAATAAAAACATCAGCTGATACGATAAAACGCTATATACGTGGTTTACAATAATCTTAATAATATCTTAGTCGAACGTCACGTTGCGTAATAGTGTGTGTGTGTCTGTTTCTTTTGTTTTTTGTTTTTAAACTAACAAATAAATACATGGATTATTGAACAATAAATAGAATAGAAATAATCAAATATGGATGTGGACAACGAGTTCGATCAAAATTTGCTCCAACAGTTCAGCTGTCTTGGTACAACGGATAAAGATGACCTCGTCAAACAGCTTCAGAGGTTACTGGCTGGGAGTCACCTAAACGAAGCTACAGCCGCATTTTTTCTCGACATGAACAATTGGTGGGTTAAATCGTATAAACAGACCTAACCTCAATCTCAATTTTCATTGCCATGTTTGTTTTTTTTCTTCTCTTTTGTTTCTTTGTCGCTTTAATTATCGACGTTATCTGCGCTCCGCAGATACAGAAAAACAAGAATCATTCCTCTTATTTTTCATCCACAGGAACCTTCAGGCCGCGATATGCAGCTACTTCGACTTTGAATCGCCTTTTAAACTACCTTCGATGGGTCTGATACGCGACTCGACCATCGGCGAGGGTGAATCGGTTCCGCCCAATACGAAATTCCGCAAATCTTGGCAAGTCCAGAACACAGGAACCGAGCCGTGGCCCGAAGGGGTCTGCCTGCAACACACGGGCGGAGTTAAGATGGGGGACTCGTCTCCCGTCGCGGTTCCGTGCGTCGCGCCCAAAGCCAGCCTCGATCTTAGCGTAGAATTAGTGAGTCCGGCCGAACCAGGAGTCTACCAAAGCAAATGGAGAATGGCTACGCCGACCGGCTCCTATTTCGGAGGTAATACCGAAGATCCTCGTCCCCCGATTGCATCTAATCGCTTGATAATATTTTTTCAGACGTTATCTGGGTAATAATTACCGTTTGCGAAGGTGGAACATTGGCTGTTACTCAACAGTTGCATCAATTAAGTACTTCGCAGGCCAACGACGTCCAGATGTGCTAGCCCCCGTCTTAATTTCCTCATCTTATCCTATCCCGTTGTCTATGAAAGCTGAATAATTGTTTACGAGCGAATTTTCTCGAATCTAGGATCGGAATAATGAATTTAATGAATTATCATATATTTTCAAGAGCACCTATTTAAATTAACTCTCTTAATCGATTAATTGCGATTGTATATTTGAACTTAACGGTACGCGCGGTACTGAATCTCGTTTTGTGATTTCGGTTTTTTGAACGACGAATCAGATCAGATTTTAAATTCGTAATTTTCTTTCTTTTTTTTTTTCATTAAAAACTTGAGATTCTTTATACTTAATACTATGTAAATTGCGTTTACATTCGCTTTCGATAGTTTTCTTTTTATTTTCTACAAGGTTCTACATTACGCATGACTATTTGTCTTTTCTCTTCAAACTTTCACAATTCGATGTACGAAAATCGAGATGAAAAAAAAAATGATCATGTAATTTCTAGCTATGTATTATCTTTGAATGAGATTTTTGCTTATTTTATTTGTATACTTCGATGATTTTCAACGTGAAAAACGTCTTTAAAGAAAAAACAAATTGAGAAAAAATGATGATGAAAAAAAAAAGAAAAACTTATATATTAAGAAATGAGTTTATCAAATATATAATTTTTATTAGGAAATAAAGTATACATGAAAAAAGTACACGCAAGCATTCTCTTAATTGCATCTACTATCGCCATTCGCAGAACAAAGCTCGGGACGTTGAAACAAAGAAAATGTATTAAGTCGACTAAAAAATAATCACGATTTAAATCGTATCACAGTAGGATCATTATTCGATGGTTTTAAATGACGTGAAGCCAAATTTTTGCCGAATTAATACTTTATTATTCATAAAAGCGTATTTATAGACTTCTTTGTGTATCTTTTCTTCGGAAAGTAAAATTCTCTGACTGTTCAACAGTCTAATATGACTAAGAAATCGACGTCACGTTGCTGCAACTGAATCTACGTCTTTCTCATCAAATTTCTGGCAAAATTATTATTATTCCCAGAGTTATCATTAATTATCTGCAAGAACATCGTGCGATCAATTAGACGGCCATTTCCATGGCTATCTTCGGATGCGGTTCGTATCCAACGAGCTCAAAGTCTTCCGGCTTGAAATCTTCGATATTATCGATCTTCGGATTGATTTTCAGCTTCGGAAACGGTTTCGGAGTTCGTTTAATCTGCTCCCGGAGCGGAGCGAAGTGATTAAGATAGACGTGGCAGTCTCCCATCGTGTGTACGAACTCTCCAGGCTGTAAAAATCACAGTCAGATGCATAAAAGTCAAATACTATCACAGCTGCGCCGAACCTTGAGTCCGCTGACGTGCGCCAGCATGTAAGTCAGCAGAGAGTAGCTAGCGATGTTAAAAGGCACCCCGAGACCCATGTCCGCGCTGCGCTGATACAGCAAACAGGACAATTCACCGTCGGCGACGTAAAACTGAACCAAACAGTGGCAAGGGGGTAAAGCCATTTTCGGAACATCCACCGGGTTCCAAGCGCACATAATTATTCGCCTGTCATTGGGCGACTCCTTCAGCTTCGTCACCACGTCTCTGAGCTGGTCGATGCCTGAAATATTGCCAAGAATGAATGAAGAAATACAGAAATTGGATAAAATGACGAGCGGCGAGTCCTGCACCTTGGCCGGTGTAATCGGTCTTCATATCTTTGTACTCGGCGCCGTAGTGGCGCCATTGGAAGCCGTAAACGGGTCCGAGGTCTCCGACTTCTCTCTCCGTGAAGCCGCATTTGTCTAAAAACGTTCTCGAACTGTTGGCGTCCCAAATTTTAACGCCCCGATCGGACAGGATTCCGGCGTCGGTCGAGCCCTTGACGAACCAGAGAAGTTCTTCGACGACTCCGCGCCAGAAAACGGACTTTGTTGTCAACAATGGAAAAACGCCTGTGACCATTTTTTAATATGAGAGTAAAAAAACAAACAGAACAAAAAATTGACGGTCAAAGATGATAATTCGAAATAACTGAAGAATCTCACCGTCTCTGAGACTGAATCGCATCTGCGTTCCAAACAGCGAATGAGTTCCGACGCCGGTTCGATCCCCCCGTTTTTTACCCTGATTTATTATCCTTCGTACTAGATCGAGGTACTGATACTCATCGTGCCTCTCGCTCTGATCCTCCGTCATTTCGGTGTCGCCGGAATTTTCGGTTGATACCGCAGACCCATTCATCGTTTGTAGTGATCGTGGTTTGAGGTTGAATGAAGATTTTGCTCCGATGAGACACAGTTTCGCGCCAAATCTCAAGCCTCATTGACTCAAGGATACCAGACGGGAAAGTTCACCGTCACAACCCGAATGTTGTCCAAAGTCGATAAAGAAGACAGCCGAATAGTTATTTGCGGGAAATTTGAACGAGTTGCGATATTCAAGAAAAATTCAAGTTAATAAAGTATCGGCTACAAAGTTAATGCAGCGAAATTTTTCTTCGAATCTTGTTTTCGTCTCACAGCGAAGATTGAAAATTGTTTTTGTAAAGCTTGAATCCCATTTTTCAGATTTTTTTTTTCCTGAATGTAATCAAAAGAAACTAAATACTAAAATTTATTTGACACAAATGAACGATACTTTGCCTATAAATTGTTCATGTTTATTCAATTTTTTTCCTTCTTGTTTCCCTCTTTTTTATTATAATTAAGATTATTTATGTACAATACAATTTAATGCCAATTTCACTTTTATCACTTGAATGGAA
Source organism: Euura lappo (assembly GCA_018257835.1). Classification (NCBI taxonomy): domain Eukaryota; kingdom Metazoa; phylum Arthropoda; class Insecta; order Hymenoptera; family Tenthredinidae; genus Euura; species Euura lappo. Next base: position 58,276 of record JAEUYN010002435.1, on the reverse strand, counting down.
AAGAAAAAGAATCGTGATATACGATCGTAGTTATGAAAACTTTACGATCTTCACTGGATATCGAGACTAGCTATTTTTATGTAATATACATACATATAATGTACAAATTATTTCGAATTATAAAATACTGTTTTAAAATATTTTCAACTCATTTCTCAAATCACGTTACAACCCTCAATCTATAGAAACATATAATACAATGGATAAACTGAAGTAGAATTATTGTTTTCATAGACAATTTACGTATTAATAACGTGATTATTGTTCTCCGGAAGGTCAGGACTCAGATCAATGAATCCAACCGTTGAATCGTTAGCGTTACTCTCGCCGAGACCGTCTTCCGTTGTGTTATAGCCGACGAAAGAAGACGCAGGTGCGCTCTGAGCAGTCGGAGGAGGGGCTTCGGGTAATAGAGACGTACGCTCTGTGGCGCTGCCCAAAGTCTGGTGATAGGAACCACGCCCACGAATTCTACGACTCAGAGAAGATCCGACGACCCCGAGATGCTCCTTTATGTCATTGTGGACGTCCGAAACGTCCCACATCGCTCTGAAAATTGTAAACAGAAAAGTTAACCGATCGGAACAGATAACAGGTCTCCGTAGACGAAATATTCACCTAAACGCCTCCCACCAGGCTTGGCTCTGAGCTAAATTAACGAAAGGCTTGTAGCTGAAGCTGTAGTGGTGGGCGACGGCGGCTAGGAACATTTCAATACAGATCAAAAAATCCTGCAGTTTTGACGAAATGTTTCTGATGTCGTCGGTGTTGTCCGTATCAAAGATACTCGATATCACATCGAAGTAGACCAGCATCGCTATGATCACGCCTTGACTGCGGGAACAACGGAGGATTAGAATATCTGTGTCTGCGGCGGATGAAATCGATATCGGTGCCCCCGACTTACAAGAATGAAAAAAAGACAACAGCCTTGATGCAGAGGAACTTTCCAATCGGTCTCATTGGCTTCAGCGCGACCGAATTCGCTCTGTAGAACAACACCAGGCAATACATCGCCACGAACTGTGACAAATTGTTGAAAGCGATCATGTAAGGGAACACGATGTTCGCTCTGAATTCTCCTTCTCCGTAAACTCCGTTCAGCTCACATATGCTGCAAACGAGATAAAGTCTCAGTCTAGTTTTCTTCTCATTCTCGAAATAGTCGACGAACTAACAATGAGATCAGCGTCGTTATGGGTCTGACGACCGTGTACTGCAGGATCCCGTGTTTACACATGTGGACAAATTCTCTTCCCATTTCCCAATCCGGCAGACAGCAAAGCGGAAACATGTGATGAACCTGCGGCGAGAGTTCGAGCCTCTGTTCCAGGTGACGATCGGCGTCTAGATAGGCGAGCAGATACATCATGAAGTTGTATATCACATAGGCTTCGTAACACTCTCTCAAACTATCGACGTAAATACTGCCGTCGGGAAATATCAGACCGAGCCACTGCGAACGGAGAGTGGAAAAATAATTATTCATCGATAATCAGAAACGAAGAGTGTGACGATGGAAGAGAAACTCACAGCATTTACCGCGTAGATCGGAACCATCCATAATATCCTGTAATTGGAAGAAGGGACGATAATTTGCGATATTGAGGCGAAATCAACCGGCGTACCTTATTATGTGCTTCTGTAGCTTAGGCTGTGTGTAGTGTATCATGTGTTGGACGATTTCATAGAACGAAATCGGCAGGGCGAGGAGGACGAAGGCTCCGCCTGCGAGGGCCCCTTGATCTTGTTTTTTGAATCCATTATTTATAGAATTTGCCAATAGAATTGGTACCAGAACGATGATAACAAGACCGTACAGACACGTCAACAGAGGAAGAATCCAGAGACGCCAACGCTGACAAATTGATGCCATTGCTTATGAAAATTTACATATTTAATCGATTGTTTTTCGGGGTTTTCTTCAGCTTCGTGGGAATTAAAAACTGATACGTTAATTTACGTTCTGTGAATATTTATCCTTTGTTCAACAATTGTTTACTCATCAAGACGATTTCTTCATCAATTTTGCTTGTGTTTTAATCAGAGTTGAAAAGATATGCGAATCGTCGTCATCGTTTTATATAGAAAAAGCTTTCTGTTATCGAAGAGAAAATGTGAAGCGAATCTTCTATTATTTACATAACACGGCATACAAATGAAAAAAAAAATTATATCTACGCTTTCTGCGAAGTTATGACTCTGAGTCAGCTGATAGGTGCTTGACAGCTATACGAGGTGTTTATTCCTCAAACGAATATTATTCACAAATTAACACGAACTGAAACCTTATTTTTTCAACGTAATAAACAATCACAACGATCAGAAGGCATCGTTCTACGTTTGAAAGGTGTTTATCCTGATAAATAATAAAATAAACTCGTCCAGTTTTGACATTTCGTACCACCACTGGGGGAATTCCTCCCATTGAAGTATCTCACGCAGTTCTACCACCTTGAGGATAATCAATTTCCCATACATAACCTATAAACACCTGTAAAAAATTAAAAAAACAAATTTCGAAGCTGTAATAGCCTCTTTTCAGTCCCAATCGCATCGATTATTCCGCAAAAAATTATCTGAAAAGCCTGAAATCCATCGCACATGATTCCTAGTGACTTTAACGACTTGGAATCGCCTGCGCGTGTAGAACTTCCGGTGTAATGGCGTCTCGAGGCAAGCACTGTTGTCACATTTTGTTGTACAGTGTTTCAATATTTTTCTTTGTTTATATCAAGTCGAGTTGATGCGGAAAGAAGTGTTTGATGATCAAACGATCCACAGGATTACTCGTGAGAGGTAAGAGTCCTCGAATAATCACCCGTCCCTTTGTCTCAGAGACGATAAAACATCTTTGCTCTACGAGTTTGGGGTGCAGTGACCTTGGGGCCCTGCTGTCATACCTATGCGCGTAGACTCCGCGCGGGAAATTCAAACCTTTGAATACAAATTCACAGCATAAACGCCGCTATCATGGAAGTATCCGCCGACGAGGAGGCCCAGGCCGTTCTACTCGAAGGCATGGAGGGAACCCAGTACATAACCATACAACGTGCCGACGGGGAAACTCTGGGCAAGGAAGTTCCTCTGTTGACGCTCAACGCCGAACTCATGTCCGAAGGCATGGTCGTCGACATGATCAACGCTGGCGTGGGTTCGGAGTACACTACGACGACGCAATACTACGAAACGGAGGACGATCTTCTTCCGCGCGAGCTAACGGAGGTGAAAATCAGATTGAGGGCTTGAATTCGGTTTTTTTAATGCAATAGTCATATTTATTCGTTCGATAGGAGGATCGGAGGCTGGCGGCGGCTCTAGTCGCGGTCCAGCTTCAGGCGCAGCAGAAACAGCAGATGCAGCAGCAGCACGAGGACCCGACGCTGCCGGACATGGGCCACTTGGAGTCTCTCTCTCCCGTAAACGCTTACATCCAGACGATACCGGACCCCGACCCTCCGCCTGTGTATCCGACTCTCCACTCGTTGAAGAGGATTTCTCAGAATGTCAAGCAGGAGTTTATCAACATAAAGAGCGAGTATGAGATCGATGTCTCGGAGAGCAGCGAGGACGCGGCGCCTAACAATGGGACAAAAAGATCGCTCCCGCACAAGAAGAGGATCCCTAGAAAATTTCAGCTGAAACAACAGTCCAAGAGGGTTTCGGTCAGGAGAGAAAACGCCAAGTTGAATCAGGAGATCGTCGCTCAGCAACGGAACAACGAAGTTCAGATTAACGCTTTCAGATGCGAGTTGTGCGGGTGTTCGTTCGGGGGGCAGCTGAAATTCTTCGAACATCTTAAAGTATTGGATCCTTATTTCTAGCGATTTTCTTTGTCGTTTGGAATCTATAAACAATTTTGTATCGTCTTTCAGGCCCACTACGAACCGGTGAAACAAGAATCCAGAACAGCGCAGGCCACGAACACCAATATAAACGTATCGGTGTCCGAGTCCGTCCGGAGCCTTGAAAATACTGTAATAGAGGAATTTAGCGAGCCTGAAGACCTCATGGAGGGAATAAGAGGCGTTGGTGAGTTAGAATCGAGGCCCTTTTCCGGACCAGTGTTATTAATATTCGTTGTTGATTTTCAGTCGAGGAAACGGGAGCTCATATCGACGAGGAACCCGATGGCACAATGAACGACGTCAACGGGGGATCGACCCTGTGGACCATTTCCGACGTACCCGATCACGGGGCACAGGAACAGGTCGAAACCACGACTATCAACGAGAATGACTTGTTGGAAAAAGATGGAACCGAGGTACCGGAGACCACGAAGAAAAAGAAATCGCAAAAGAACAGAAGATCGAGTGCGTAAAGGAATTATAAATCATCCCAGATTCTTCAATCATCGTTTCATTCGTTGTTATGCTAATCTATTTCTTTGAAGCAGTTGACGAACTCGTATGCCCGCAGTGCGGTCGATCGTTCAACCACAAAAATAGTTTGGTTTACCACATGAGATCTCACAGCGGAGAGAGGCCTCATCAGTGCGACGTTTGTGGGAAGAGTTTCTTCGCCGCCAGTGCTTTGAAAGTACGAAAAAACAATTTTGTAGAATTAGACGGTTGAAATGATGAATTCTAAATAATGAAAAATCGTTTCAGGTACACAAGCGATTGCACAGTGGAGACAAGCCGTACAAATGTGACGATTGTGGGCGTCATTTTCGTCAGTGGGGAGACCTTAAATATCACTCAACGAGTATTCACTCTGAACAGAAACAGTTTCAGTGTGAATATTGCGGTAAAGACTTTGCCAGAAAGTATTCCCTGATAGTGCACAGACGGATTCATACAGGGGAGAAAAACTATCGATGCGAATATTGTAACAAAACGTTCAGAGCTAGTAGCTATTTGCAAAATCACAGGAGAATTCATACCGGGGAGAAACCCCATCCTTGTACGGTCTGTGGAAAACCGTTCAGGGTGAGAAGCGACATGAAGAGGCATCTCAACACTCATTCGCGAGGCAGATTCGACAGGCCTGTTAATAGAAACACAGTTAATAAAACAGAGGAAGGGAACAAAGGGTCCCAAGGGAGGATTATTCAGGGAAGCAGTCTCGTCGATGACCTCAAACTCGAAGTCGAGGCTAACGGGGTCGTAGAAATAGTTCCCCCCGAGGATAATCCCGAGAGTATTTTACCCCACGAAGGTGGACAGAGTCTGGAATATCCCGTATCTCGTAGCACAGATCATGGCGCCGACAGAGATCCTCTGGAAGCGGATGTGAGAACGACGGACACGCTGTACGTATGAACGAATTTATTGTGAATTTTACCACCTCCGATCCGATTCGATACTTATCGTGATTTTGTTTGTTACAGGCAGTATTACTTCATCTAACTTCGATATACCATTGATGTATAATTTCGTGTACGATAACGCAACGCCGGGAAAGCCAAAAGAGAAGCGAAGAACGTTTCACACTCTTCTTGGTCTTTATTCAAATGCATGGGAATTATTCTGTACTTTACTGATGGTTGGTACTTCGTACTGCGGGTGTTCAACATTGAACGAGCACTTTTTATCATTAGTACAATTAGTAACGTAATTAGTTAAAATAAAATACATATACACACGCGTATGTATATCACAAACAAAACATTTACCAGGCAATGCGATGCGAAAGTGGCATCGCTCTGAAAAGCTACTTCCATACGTAACTGCGAAAAGAGTATCGAATGGCCGAATGAAGAAACAGAACAAGAATTATAAATCTCACAATGAATTCATACTTTGAGACATTTTTTTTTTATCGCTACTATAATTGAATTCAAGTAGGAATTGTGCTCTAAAAATATTTTTCACTGAGGTTGAGAATATTGCGAGTAATATAAATTTATCATGAAAGATGATCGAGTAAAAAATTAAGGCTGCTAAAATTATTATAACGAGAGATGGAATATGAATTGCGAGAAGTAAAAAAAGAGACTTACTTTTATCTAATAATTTGTAACTTTTGTTTGCTATTACTTTAAGATTCGGTAAAGAGGAAAGAGAAAGAGAGAGTCTATCTGGGAATCGATTAGGCTCTCTGTATTTTTGAAGAAACTATCAAATTACAATTAAATAAATATTTCGTAATTTAAGAATGATAAATATAACGTAATGAAATACAAAATCATCATCATATTGTACATTATGTTTGCAAACATAAACCGATGCAGTTGTTTTCATCATAAGTATAAAAAAAAAAGAAACGAATAAGTCAATGTTAAAAAATATATTTTTTACACACACACAATTTATACAGAAATATTGGTCCGTCTATTTGCTTTACCTAAGGTCTAGTCTTCTGGCGGAGGTGGGGTAGGCGTTACGATCGAACCATTTTTTCCAGTAAAAATTTGTAACAGTAGCGTTATGTCTCTGGATTCTAATGCTGGTTTTAATTTCTCCGTCGCTGTTTTTCCAGTGATTCTGTAAAATTTTATACCATGTACAAATTTCTAAGCTAAATAATGTCGAAAATATTTTCTCTGAAGTTTAAGAATACAAATAACTGAGAACTTACTTTTGACCACCTTTTGCTCGTTCCCAATCTACGTATAGGTCGGTGATTGTTCCGTACAATCTCAGCAGCGTGTCTGGATCTTTGGCATTTTTTGCTCTCAGACTCGACTCCTCCTTCAACAATTCTTGATACCTCGAGCACAACTCGTCTGGATTTGTGTTCAGTTCCCATTCTTGTAAAGCGTCTAGAATTTTTATTTCTTCTTTGAGCTTTTGAGCCGCTTCGATTCGAGGGAGGACCAATTCCAGTACTCTCAGTACGCTTCCCTCGGCTACATCTATCGATGAAAAATAAATATTGTCTGTATAAAGAATAGTAAGCTATCGCACTAGTGTGATTATCAACTATCGTAGCTCACTGCAGAATACATCGAGTCGTATTTTTCTCTTGGTAGCTTCTCCGGTCAATATATCCCTCAGGATGATGATAGTCGATATATTTTCCCCCAGAAACATTGCAGTCCCTTTTCTGAAAGGAAACGGTCATCAATATGATACGGGGGTTCGCCGAGTTTAACACAATTAAAGACTTGCTTGTAATTGCATTTCAGCATAGTTCCAACGAAGGTAGATGTGAACATTAAATTCCCTTCTCCGTCTTCGAGATGCGGTCTTTCCGGCACGTCTGGAATAGCCAGCGAAAGCCAGGCGTGAATCTGTAATTATAAATTCAATCACATCTCGACTGCTCCAAGGCCCTTCGCACGGGTCTATTTACCTCTGCGGCGGTGAAAGAGCCCCGCAAGTTTAATTCGTTGAAAGGGCCACTCGTTATCGCGGTTTGTTCATCTCTATGAATTCTCGAATGAAAGGATAAAGCGTGAATAGGAATTTGTATCCGCCTGCAGCATTTTGGTTGAACCTGGCGATTCGGGGTATGATTTAGTACAAGTTTCCAAGTATTCTTCGCGAATATCTGTTTACCTGCGAAGTTACGTATATTTGCAAAGTTCCAGGCTGTCCTTCGATGGTCCTCAGTCTCATATCAAGACGATTTGTGTTCACCTTCGTTGTAGAATAATAAATTTCAGTGAATTCATATCTAATATGAGCATCGAACACTTTACCTGACATCTGTAAGTGGCCAGGATGTAGTTTCCGGACTTGGGATCACACGCGGAGAGACTTGTGACCGCGCTGTTACTTTCAACGTCTAACAAATCCACCGGAGTATCAGATTGGAGTAGAACGTTATCGATGGCAGTCTCCAGCTCAATCGACAACGTGTAAGATGCGTCTTCCTTGTTGATGAGCATCCTAATACACGTGTATAAATTATCGTCAATCTATGTAATTCCTAGTCATCTTCGCAGACTTTACCTATGATTGACGGACAGTATCTGCGGTGCTAGAACATCGGTCGGCAGATCGAAATATTCCTTAGCTTGATTCACCTTCTGCTCTAATTGTTCTATTTCTAATTTCAGTTTAGCTATGGCTCCGTCGTCTTGGCCAGCTTCTAACAAGCCAGGTGGTTTCGTAGTCAGACCGAATATTCGGCCCGAGTATGTGGTCACCAGGACTTCAGGGTGGCCTACAGTCCCGACGATACCGCCTAGGACGGTGCTGACACTCTCTCCGCAATTCTGTAACATTTTTCAAGAGGGATGAGGGATGATTGTTCCGCATTTTAGACGACATTACTCATCACTCACGTGACTAAATCTCAACACAGGTACGATATCGTCCTCTTCTGGGAATGCAAATACTTCTATCATCCCATTCTGCCTTCCTACAATGATGTCGATACCGTCCTGCAACTCGTAGGTGTCCAGAGACGCGACCTCCGCTCCGGTATCACCGATCAGCCACGTTATTCTCAGAGTCTTGTCTCCTTGGAGCGTGAGCAAGCCCACTCTTCCATCCATTGCTCCTACCAGAATACGATCTTTGGATTCAATCTCAGACTCCCTGGAAGAAGAACGTCGCGCCATTAAAAGCAGGAAAGATATTGAGAATGAGAATAAGAAGAGCAATATCAACACCTGTAAGGGAGGAGAGTTGTGGGAACGGTAGTCAATCTGAGCAACGTGGGACTTTTTCCTCCGTGTAAAACCCTCACCTAATACAGAAATAAGTTCATATAAATTCATCGATGGACATTAATTGCTGCGAAAGAATTCCTACCGCACAATCGGCACATGCGAGAACAGCGACAACGCCGGAGGTATCGATAGGCAAGAGTACGACATCGGTTACAGTCTCGCCAGCTAAATAGGCGTCGGCGTCTCTGCAGTCGTGGTATCGATGGTATAAATCTTTTGCACAGGCTGCCAGGTGTGGCCCGAGAACGTATCTGAGAAAGTATATCGCATTGAGTCCGGAGAATCTAAATTCATCCATCGGAACGATAGACGCTGCGACTCACATCGAAGATATTGGGTCCAGCAAGTTTGTATCGAATTCTAAAAAGAGTTTTCCTTTTCTGGTGTAGCCTTTCACTGAGTTACCATAGGCGACGAATATCTTGTCTTTCTGCGTACCCAGAACTCCGCCTAGTACGATTCTAGTCACTTTTGGTCCAGGGAGAGATTTGAAAGAAAGCTGTAGCTCGTCTTTCTTCATTCCTGAAAATCGAGTGAAAATTGACCGATCGATATTTTGAGAATTTTTACGATCTATCCTCACCGTATATGTGTAAAATTCCATCATGGTCAGCGACTACAAATTTTTGTGTCTGTCTGGGTTCCGACGGAGGCAATAATCTGGTCGTTCCACGAGAAGTCGGACCGACAACTGCGTAGTCTATCCTCGTCAAAGACAACGTCATTCTGTCTAAAAATTCTTAATTGAGAATATTTCTGATCAGAGCACAGTTTATTCATTCTATTTCTCTGATCAATTTCACCATAGCAACGATTTTAATCATAACACAGATTCAAATTTCCCGCGCTGTCGCCATCCTCGCTTCTGCGCAGTTTCGAACATCCGGTTATTTGAAATTGATTTGAGTTGACATTTTTATTGTTATGACAGTTCAACTTTGACCGGTAATAACCACAAAGTTAACTTTTACATATTTTGAGAATCTTTCAAATCGTGTTGTGGGTATAAAACTATTGGAAAATCATCGATAACATCGTTTCATCGGAGACTAAAATCATCGAGGCTTTCGTATCGCGTCTGGAGAGAAGAAAACAACGAATCGTTATCAAAGATAACCTCAAACTGGATCGAATATGAGCAACAAAACGAGCGGCGGAGGTTAATATCAACACATGAACCTAATTATACAATATTTTTGTATATTTCAAGGAAACTATCGCGCTAATCGTGGAGAAAAATCTAATATTTGCTTTTCTAACCTCACTTTTTTTCAACCATTCGTGTTTACTTTATTCAGGGGACTTGGATCCCGTCCAAGAAGAGTTGGCGGGCCGAGTTCGAGAGGTTGGAAACCAGGCGATCTGGAGTTTATCGTCATGCAAGCCAGGATTTGGCGTGGACCAGCTGCGGGACGATATAACGGAGACGTACTGGCAGTCCGACGGCCAGCTACCTCATCTGGTGAATATTCAGTTCAGGAGAAAAACGACCATCAGAGATATCTGCATTTACACGGACTACAAATTGGACGAGAGCTACACACCCAGCAGGTGAATATCGGCGTGGACTGAACCAACGAGAATGAAATTGCTTCATACTTATTAGAATATCTTTCAGAATCAGCGTCAGAGCCGGAACGAACTTCAACGATCTTCAAGAAGTGGAAGTGATGGATCTGAACGAGCCTAGCGGTTGGGTTGTCATTCCCGTTAAAGACATAAACGAAAGACCGATCAGAACGTTCATGATTCAGATAGCGGTGATCACGAATCATCAAAACGGAAGAGACACGCACATGAGACAGATAAAAGTTCACAGTCCCGCGCAGGACATCCTTGGTCCTCCGGCTCCCCACGTGCCTGGTCAATTTTCTACCAATGAATTTCAGCGGTACGCGACGATCAGATGAACCCCTGGTCTTATGTTAGCCGCGTGTTTGTCTGTCTTTAATTTAATGGAATTATAGTGTAAGAGACGAATTGTAGAATTTATTGTTTGAATATATTTACTTTTATACACAAACGAGGATTGATTTTATCCATGGATTATAAAAACCTGTTGTATTCACGTTCTCATTCATTGCTTAATCCCCGAGAACTAGAAGAAATGTAAACATTGTACAGACTCGGATCTTGAACGACGCCCTTGACTGGCTCAGTCATTCTCTGGTCAATCTTAGCTCGAAGCTACGAGAGATAACATGTCCAGGTGTACGAATTTATTTCTGATTCTCTCTTTCGTTGTAAATGTGATAAATGAGACTCTCGCAACGGACGCGCTTCAAAACGACCTCGTCGTAACTGAGAGTTTCTTCCAAAAATTGAACAACGATTACGGTGAGCGAAGATCGCTGTTCGAATAACTGTTTCGTTCTTTTTTCTATATCTTATTGTCTCTCTGAACGTTTTCAGGGTCTAAATTGCCCGAAGAGAACGCGACGAAGGAGCTGGACGAGAAAATAGCCAATTTTGTCAAGACTTTGCAGAGTCCGATACGTTGGCGGAACAAAAGACACCTCGAGGAGAGTCCACAGCGTACGGATAGTGGTGAGAAACTATGATTTAATAAAACGACACATTTTTTTTTTGTACAGAAAATATGTAAATATAAATTTATTTTCGTTTTTTTCTTTTAATATGGATATAAAATTGATTGAAAAAAATATTGTGTATAAAAAATTGATGATGAATAATTATATAGAAGACGGTTTTCCCTCGAGACCGAATAGCTCTTTGAAAACATATTGCAAATTATGTTCCGTTAGATATTTATGAAGTTCTCCCATATCGTTGTGACGGTCCAAACTGGGAAAGAATATTTCTTGGAATGTTGAAAATTTTCTATGTTCATTTAAATTATTGTCCTTTAAAGGCTCATCTTCTCTAAATCTGATTAATATTTTCTGCCAGTTCATCGCCTTTATCTGTAAGAAAAAATATACACAAGGAATGTAGATAAATTTCATCGATCGGAATAGAATTTTGAACTCACTCTTTGCCACCAATCTTCGCACTCGTTCAGATCTCCTTCTACGCAAATTATTCCGGGTTTACCAGAAAGGCAGAATCCGGTGATATTATTTTCCTTAGCTACATCGAGAATCTCTTTCCGTTTTATCTTGCTATAAATATGATGAGAGTATATCCAGCATCTGGCGAAACCCGCATCCTTAGCCGCCTTCTTGTCAGGCGGTTTTTCACGCTTCTTCTTATTATTATTATTGAAAGCTTTCAAACATTTTTCTACATTCTCCTGCACCCATGATATAAGAACGTATATACACGGCTCGTTGTCCTCTTGCTCGACCACAAAGTTTGATAAACACTCGTTGAAATTATACTGCTGCAATCTGTCCAGCGACTCGCTTCTCACGTAAACTTCTGGCTTCGACGTCGGGTATTCGGCCGGCAGGGTAACGTAGAGCTTCCAATTTTCCTGGGGGATGATAAAATCAGAAATGCCCATCTTGTTCATGATAATCTTCTACAATCTCATACCTTGAGGTCTGGAATGGTAACGACGTACTCCATCGGTTGTGGAATCTCCTCGCATGATCCAGACACGTAGTTGTTTATGTCTGCCACAACTCCGTGATCATCGATCGACAATTCGTCAGGATAAATCGACTGCAGAGCCTCAAGCTCTGCGATCTGCGCCTCATAATTTTGTATCCTCTTCTCGATCTCGGACATGATTACGATAACGCTCAAAGTTGTGTCGCTGTCTACTCACGACGCAAGAAGCACTGGCTATTCCGGAGCAATGTGAGGTTGATTATTATTGGTAAATGATAATTGGTCCGCGTTATATCACAGAATGAAAGACGTTACAATTCCACGTGGTACGAGGATGATACGATGAACTTGTATCATATTTTCAATTCACATATTGTTGTTATTCATCATAACTTTTCCCTGATGTGATTCATTATCTCCAACATTGCTGGATATACTTTTCAGCCAATGAGATATTGCGATTTTATCTAATGGCCGACGCCCTCTGTGGTGGCATCTTAAACTAAATTCAAATTACAGGTGTTAGGGTCTTGAAAGAATTATCTGGCTTCTTGGCGGGGGATCGGTTTCAGAATGTCGTACAGATCACTGTCTTCACACGTTACAACGGTAGCCGATTACAGCGGTTCGCAGCGACCCTGGATGCCTCAAAGATATCCTTATACCTCTACGAGGTGAGTATTCCCCACGAATCTCCGCCCTTCGGTCCCTCATTCTTCTGTCCTTTGCAGGAATCTCGATTCAAAGAGATCGGCTCGTACCCAATCACTCATGGATCTAGTCTGATCGCGGATTGCTCAGAGCTCGGCTGCGTCTTGGTGACCGGTAAGATAGACGGGAGCGTGACCATCCTACGTCTGGAGGAAGAGACCAGCCGATACTTCCTTAGTCCGGTTCAATATCTCAGGGGATCCGGAGACGTTCGTCTATCGATATGGCACGAAATGAACGAAGTGTTTCTAGGCATCGCTTCAAGCTCTGATGTATCAATTTATCACTGGCTCGGAGAGCACTTCGACTCCATCCAGGTCCTCGATCACGGCGCGAAAAAATTGACCCCGTTCAAAATCGGAGGCTCCTTGTACCTCGCTTTGACCGGGGACCGAGCCAGAGTACTGAGATTCGTGCTACAACAGAATCGGTTCGTCTCGGCTCAAAGACTGCCGTTGGCTAACGATTTGGAGAGCTTCTACGTGAAGAGGGGACATCGGATGGAGCATTACTTGATGTTGGCTAGTAGGGAGTCGACGATTATTTACAAATTCGTCGATAATCACTTCATGCCTTTTCAAAGTATCCCAAAAGCAGATATTATTTCGTCCATCGCGACGGATGAGACCGTTCTGTTGTTGACTGTGACCGATAAATTACTGGAAATCTATCAATACGACGGTTGGAGGTTCGTCCAGCTCGGCGTCACGATGCCAGAAGTCGACGTTGTCTATCCTAACTCGTTGGATGGCGAGACTATATTGATTTTGAGACACACAAACGGCACCTGGACGTTCAATAGATTGATTTGGAAGGAACAGAGCACGTGGAAAATTCTTAAGGAAGAAATAAAGTCGTGGTGCGTCGAGACGATCGAGAAAGTTAAGAGACAGCCACCGCAGGTTCCCACGTTCAACGGAAGGTTGAAGATTTTGAATGGACGGATTGGAAAACTTGAGACAAAAAGTGTGAGTGTTCCTTTCTCGTAATTTCATCGATACTGGACTAATGTGTGTTTTTTGTTCGCAGATAAACGGTCAGGACACGAAGGAACTGATGAGTTTGACCGATCGGTTCGAAGGGTTGAGATTGAAATTGGAGGCGAACACGAAGAACTTTTCTCAACTCATGACCAGGATCAATCCCACGTTTAATACACTCTACGCATCTAAGATCGTGGGAAATTGTACATCGGGATGCAAGATCAATAGCTTGAATACATTGATAAAGTATCCGCTCTTGGACAAGTTGGCGAGACCGGATTCTCCGAATCAAAACTTGGTGTTTGAAAATGTTAAAACTAGCTCGATTGATAATTTTCCTTGTCCTAAGCCCGCGGTTTTACTTAAAAATGTTACAATTACTGGAACTGTGAATGGGATACCGTTTGAAAGTCTTCGAGATCATCTCTTGACTGTAACCGGAGACCAAGATATCACCGGTAAATATTTTTCTATCCGGAAGTAGCGGAGTAAATTTCAGTCGATCGGCTAAAAATTCTTCAATCATTCCAGGGAATCTCATCTTCGAGAATCTCTCCGCATCGAGCGCGATGATTCCTCTAGAAATCGTTACACGGTCTACGCAGCCGTCGCTACGTATGGAGTACCTGAAAGCCAGCAACCTGTACTTGAAACAAGGCGGAATTTTACTACCTTTGGATGGTCAACCGGTTGCGATAAACGAACCGATGACTGCGTCCAGAGTCAAAGTTACTGGCCCGGTGCATTTAAACGGCAAATTAAGCGGCGATGGCATCGATAATCTGAAGCCATTGATTTGGATTGAAAATCCTCTACATCTGCGTGGTAATTACTTCCTGCAGAAGGTCAATGTCGAAAATGAAATCTACGCCTCAGACCTCGCGTTGGATGGACAGAGATCTTTGACTCGGATAATGAACGAGGCTGTACGTCTCGATGAAAATGTTCCAGTACATCTGAAATTGTCTAAAGCAAAGACGGTGAGACTCGGAGCGCTTTAATATTTATCATTAGCTACATTTCGAGTATATTTCTACAGACTTTGACTAACATCATCGCGAATATGACCACTGATTGGATAACAGTTCCGTCTGATAACTCAAACTCCGGCACTGTGAGAAATATTACCGGAACGAAACGCTGTCTGAATGATCTTTCTATTCCGAATTCGTCTTACGAAGACTTGCCAGTTCCGAAGTAAGTTCTGGAATTTGTTAGATCGGTCTATCAAGACTTGATATTTGTATGAAAATTATTTTTCTCCAGGTTCGAGAAGCCGCTCTGTGTTTTGGAGGCGACTGTCGACGATATTGAAACGATGCACGTTACAATTCGTCAAGCTTACGCCAAGAGCCTCACGGTCGACCACATATTCGGAGCGACCGATTTGAACTCTACTATCACCGATACAGCAACATCGACGCAGCATTTGAATCTATCTTCGAAAACTTTTGCGGGAATGTTTAACATTCAAAACGCATCGATCGATGCTATAGATGGAATCGATTTTCCGAGTGAGATAGAAAGAATTCCAAAAGGTGATATCGATCTCGCAATCAACTAATAGCTGTATTTTTCAGGGCTCCTCGACGCTATGGTTGCCTGGCGTAATCCAGGCCTGGTCAATGGAACGGTGGACGCATCGAATTTATCAATAAAACGGCTTATAGCACTCAATGGGTTTTCACAACCGTTGATCACGAGTGCCAGAGACTTGATTTGCAAAGGAAATATATATTTCGATACTTTGAACAGGATAAATATATCGAGTTTGCTGGAGGACGCTGTTAAACTGGATGAAAATGTTTCTCTGTTAACAAATGTTACTTTCGGTACGTAAATTACTTACCTTAGTTCATGATTGTGTCGTGAAATTGAATACAATATTCGATATGATCTTTCAGCCGGTACGTTGAACGTGGCTTCGGTCCAGACCGACTGGGCGCCTGTCGACGTTTCAGGAAGTACGAATTTGGGGATTAAAACTATCGCGGGGAATCTAAAGTCTGTTAATTTGACGGTACCGTACTCCTTCGCTTATTCATCCCAGGATATCCCAACAAATGTGATAATAAGAGGTGAGCGATGAATTTTATGCGGAGAACCGTTCCAGCTATTGCTAAATAAATTCTATTTGCAGGATCAGCGACGTTTCCGAGCGAACCAAAAGTCGAAAGTATAAATAATCGAAACCTGAATGAATTATTTGAGAAAATTTGGTTCGCCGACAGGCCTTCCACTCTCTCGTACAGATTATTCACCATCAGACACATGGTTCTCGGCGGACCTGTTCAAATATTGGTCTGTGGATTACTCGAATCTTTCCGAAAACTCCGTTTCTGTACCTAATTGAAACATATGGCCTTCCAGGGTTCGCTTAATTCCCAAAGCTACGGCCCGTGGGTTGATTTGCCAGGGCGCCTGCTCAGCCGAACGAAGGATCAGGTCATAGATCAACACGTGTATTTGAAAACGGTGACAGCACCGAATGTCGTCCCTGAGAAGGCATTGAATCTATCAGCACCGGAGTCGTTTTTGGGTGGATTAGGCGACCACTCGTTGAGGAAGTACGGCAGTCAAATCGTGACGACCGATATGCACTTTGAGGAATTGATAATATCAGGTAATATTTCATTTTTCGAAGGGTCGCTTGGAAAAATACTAGAATGTCTGTTATTTCAGGAGACTTGAACACCCGCAACAAAGTCAACGACAAAGATTTGGCCAATGATATCGTTCGCTTAGATGCCGAAAAGAACATCATAACTGGAAAAAAAATAGTGCTGACGCTGTTAGCCGATAACATGAACGTGGATGGATGGAATTTTGGTGAATGGCAGAAGAATACCTTGAGTACATTGAAAACCAACGGTTCGATGTTTATCGAGGGATTTAAAATCTTTGAAAATATCACATTACTAGCGCCGCTGAGGTATAATGGGGTTGTCTCAAGTTATTCACTCGCTTTTTAATAGCGTCTAAAAAAAAATAAAAATATATTGTAATCTGTTCTAACAGATTGGAGGGTCTGTTCGATGGTCGCTGGGTAGAGAATTTCCTGCTGAAATCCGTTCCGCAGGAGATAAATGGGACGAAGAAGATCTACGGAACTGTGTCAGCGTCGGAGATCGTTATCAACGGTCTAGTCAACGATATGGATATAAGATCTCTGGTGAATCGCCAGTTGAAGAAGAACAAACCAGTTCAGATAATAGGAACTAAAATTTTGACGAAGGGAAATGTTCACATCGACGGAAATCTTGTAGTCAACAATCTGTACCATGGAGTCGATCTCAAGGACTTGAACGCAGTTAATTCAGGCTTGGAATCGGTCAGCAAAAGAATGGCGGAGCTTGAGATCGTCGCTGAACAAATTGAGACAGCATTGTCACGTGAGAAATCGAAGTTGATCGTAAACTGCTTCGTTTTTTTACAAACTAGGATCATTTATGACCCCTTCTTCTATTTTTCATCGCAGGAAGAGCTTGGTACTGGAATAAATTGGAAGAAATCGAAGAAAACGCCACTGCGGTCTTCACGGGTTCTGATAAATTGAATCCGGTAGCTTTTGAGGGTCTGGGAAACTGTACATCGATAGACAGTGTGTTATCATGCGACGATAAGAGGGTCGATCTTCTCATCGTTACTCCGAACTCGAGCAAAACGTTATTCCACCAAGTTTTTGAAATGGCAGGAATTCCACTGATCGTTGTAGCCGACGCGGATCCGAACGGCGGAGTGTGGATTTACACTTACGACGATACGAGAAAGCAGTTCCACCAGATGGCAGGTTCGTAATTTCCTTCAAATCGTGACAGAAGTAAATTTCGAGGTCTCTGATGCAACTGTCTATGAATTTTCAGGCTTGAATCTTCCCGGAGCGACGCAGGCGTCGGCTATCGAAACGGCAGATTCGCTGTGGGTGGCTGTACAGCTGACCTCTTACACTATAATACTTCGTTACGAAGTTTGGGGTCAATTTGAAGAGTATAATCTGCCCGGGACGGACTCATTCTGGATGGAAATAGCCCCGACTGGAGAACTTCTGATCTACAGATCGGACGGTGTTTGGAGATTAGGAGGGCTCGCGGGGCCACGTCAACTGTTCCAAGCTCACTTGAACGGGAAAATCAGCACATATAAGGTGAAGAATGATCGATATGTGCAATTGGTAGAGAAGAATAACAACGTCACCTTGTTGAAGCCACGTTATATTGGTAATTGAGCTGATGATTTGTCTCGATCGAAGAGAGTTTTATTGTGACTGTTGTTAATATTTATTGTTAAAATTGTCCAATTATGAATAACAAAAAAAAGAGAATTTTGTTGTGAATACGAAATTGATAATTCGTATGAATAATTATTGTGAATCGATACGTGTATAAGAATAATTTAAATTGGATTGTTTGATTTCATGTTTGAAATATTAAAGTTATATTTATTTTTTGAAACTGATTTTTGTGAATTGAAATGTGTATAAGAATTGGATTGTTTGATTTGATGTTTGAAATAAAGTTATATTTCTTCTTTGAAAGCGGATAAGGATAAATTAATTCTATGGTCATTAATTCTACCTTTAATTAACTTTATTGTACAAAAATGGAATACAAAAAATACGAAACATGTAGAATTCAAAATCGGCGTACAGTAAAGACAGTTTAGGCGGAGTTTCATCTTTCGGCTAGAAAAATAGAAAATCATTAATTGTCTGCAAAACTATATGATTCTAGATGATTTTATCCAATTATCAGTAGACCTACTAAAAACGAATCCAGGTAGCCAAAATTCTATCAGGGTTTAGGCGTATCCGATAAACGGTCTCTGTGATCCTGCTCATAAAAATAAAATTCACCGTCAAACTGATGAAGATATAAATATTGATCGTTTGAATAATCCCGCTCGCCTTGATCGCGTCTTTGATGACCGTAACTTCTTCGTTTCCGCGTCCTCTGTCATCTTCCGCGTCCGCTTTATTCTTGTTATCGGCTTTAGTAGATTTCTGTAAACACATAATGTTGTGAAATAGGGATATTTTCTCACATTGAACCTTAACAATGACTTTAAACAGCAATTGAAAATTATCAATTTTCAAACGCCGCGTGACGTCACACGGTACAGAACTGTGCAGTGTGACGTCACACGCGACCGCGAAATTCAAACGCTGTATCAGAAAAACTTGATTTACGTGAAAACCAACCATAAACAATTAGGTGCAATGTGTTTTTCATCGATCCTAATGATTAAATTATGAGATAAGAGAATAAAAAAAAATCGTGCTCACGATATTTCTGTTTATTCTTTCCTCGTTCCTCTTCCTCTCCTCGATCGCCGAGTTGAGGGCTGATTGCTCGGCGACCGTGAGCACGATCAATCGCGGATCCATCAGTACCCAATCGCTGTGTAAAATTTGTTCAATTTTCCACCTCTTGTTGATGTCGGGTTCTAGCAAATTTGTAACGACCCTCTTGACGTTTTCGCTCAAATTTTCAATTACTTTACCGCGAAACTTCCACCGCTTGTTAGTCTGCTGTTCGTACAGTCTTTTTATGTTCGTATCGTCGAACGGCATCGCTTTGTTGAGCAGTATGTACAGTATCACCCCCAAAGACCATATATCGGCTATTTTCGGGTTGTAGGGAGACCCTCGAAGGATCTCAGGAGCCGCGTAGGACAGAGAGCCGCAGTAAGTATCGCTGAGGACGCGCTTACCGCGACTGTCCGTCACGTATCGCGCGAAGCCAAAATCGGCCAATTTTACATTGTAGTTTGACGTGATCAACACGTTCTCGCATTTCATGTCTCGATGCGCTATTTCCATCTCGTGAAGATACTGAAGACCTGCGTTTAATTGATGCGATTAAATTAGAGAAACGATCGACCAACCGGTTCCGGTTTACCGAGGGTGAGTTGCCGGAGCCAGACTCTGGCCTGGCTTTCGGCCACGGCCCCATTCTTCAATATGAAATCGAGGAGGTCCCCGTTCTCCGCGAATCTCATGAAGATAAAGTACTTCGATCTTCTTTGAAAAATGCTGTGCACGTGGACGACGTGGGGGTGGTTCAGTTTCACCAAAATATCCAATTCTCGGGGCAGAAATTTTTTCACAAAATCCTTCGGCGCTTTCGCGGTGTCCACGATCTTGCAGGCCAAATTATTAGCTCGGTCAGGATCGTTGTCTGGCTTGTATTCCGACAGGTACACCTGCGTCCATCGAGCATTATCCAATTGGGATTGGGACAAAAATAATGAGGACAGGTTTTTTTATTTTTTCGATTGGAACAGAATTTGATGAAATACAACAGGATCGAAAATTACTACGCAATTGTAATGATAATTTTTAATGAAAAAGAAAAAAAAACACTACCTAATTACTTCGAGCTACTCTACGTTGGACGCATTAAAAAATTGGAAAGAAAACTTCTATGGAAAATCGAAATTGAGAGCAATTAATCATTATCGATCACCTTGGCGTATGAACCTTCGCCAAGTTTCTTTATCAATTTGTACCCCCTCGCGGCTAGAGTCGTTTCTTCGGACGCTGTTTGATTCAGAACTGGCTGCGACATGGGACCTGACAAACCAACGGGGGCATCCTAGCTGCTCTGCTACCATAATTCACGATCAATTCTTCATCTCTTTGCCTATACTCCATAGATCGAGGAGAATACTGCTTTAATTAATACCGTAGCTCAGATTCCACGCTGATCAAATACTCGATACTTGGGTTAATCGACGAACGGTTCTTCTTACTTTGGTCCGAATTCGAATAAGCGATGAATAAATTTAACGCGGGGAGTGGGATGAGTTCCTATCTACGTAACCATGTCTTTGAATTAGTCATGAATTTGACACTTTTCAAATAGCTGCATGACATATTTTTCATGGCCTTCGTGTTATCTCTTACTTTGCGAAAGATGAATGAACATTTTTTATCCGAATCTAGGAATAAAAGTTTTAAACTTGGGTTCGAATGTACGTATCCAGGTCAAAGGACGCGACGTGGGAAAACTGTATAGTTGCGTTGACCCGGCTACACAACCCCGCAATGCGGCGAAATTTTTGGTCCATAAAATGAGAGGAGAGAGACCGATTTTAACCGAAGCGCACGTCCACGTGGGTAGAAAATTTCGGTGTCGTAAAATTAATCATCAGTTTATAGACGTGATTGCGGTACACCGCGGGGATTACAGTGGATATAAACAACGGCAGGGTTTTTATCATTGTCTCAATATTTGAAATCGTTCGATCGATCCCACGCCTCGCTTCCCGCTTCCACCCTTGAGTCTAATAACATTATCTATCGCCTGCAACTATCAACCAGATGCTGCTTATTCGCCGTTAGAATTTCATCGAATAAATATGGGTACTACGAGGGCAGAGAATTACGATATCATTTACAACAATAAATTAAATTCCGAATCGTCAAAAATCGACGATACATCCAAGCTTCCGCAAACTATCTCTCAAGATTCTGGCGCCGTTCTATTTCCATTTTATGAGAACAGTTTTTTATTGGAAACGGTAGGTGTGAAAAAACGACTGTGTTAAATCGTTTCAAACATAATTTTCTCCCGCGCGTATTTTTCTTCAGATCGATAAAATAATCAGGAAACGTTGGAAGATCATCGAGCGAACGACGAGGTACGGGTGGCTCGCAGCCTGTTCGTACAGACGAACCG
This sequence comes from Euura lappo, assembly GCA_018257835.1. NCBI lineage: Eukaryota > Metazoa > Arthropoda > Insecta > Hymenoptera > Tenthredinidae > Euura > Euura lappo. The sequence continues at coordinate 36,821 of JAEUYN010002435.1, read as the reverse complement.
TTTCTCCCGAAGATGCGAAGATATTATCGGCCCTCGGGAAGAAGGTGTCGACAATTTATTTTATTGAGCATAAATAATTCATAATCCGTGATTATTGTTTAATCTTGTTGTTTCCTCAGATCGGTGCTGAAAATTCAAGCCAAGCAATTCGGAGGATCGAAAAATTGGCGGAGAAACTTCATCCCTTGGACGTGCCGGGGGCAGCGATCGCCGTCTTGACCGAAACCCACACCGCTCTCATGCTGAGGTAAGACTCGCGCCTGATTGCCGGCAATTCGAGCTACACGCAAGAAATGCGTTACCAGATCGACAGATACGTTGATTGACTGATTAATTATTTGAATGATTTATTTCAGTCAACGAAGAGGATCGAAATCTAGTACTAGGCTTGTAAAGGACAGATTTCCCACGATTTTTACCATTTCTGACGCCTGTGCGATCATTCGTACAGATTTGAAATAGAAATTAATTAATATGATTAAATTTTGTGTAAATTGATAAATAAATGAATAAATAAAATTGAGATAATTGATTAAACTGACTTTATTATCATAGCAGCGCTCTTGTCTGATGAAAAAATTATTTGCAAACATTGCAAGTACATATGTATGTGTAATTTATAACGAGGTATATTTTTTCTTAATAAAATACAGACCTAAATCTAGTTTGTTTTTTTTTGTATGTGTGTATAATAATAATGTATATTTTAGTATTAAAAATACAGGTTCTATAATAATAAGCAAAATGTGTATATAATAATTATCATAATTTGTTGCAGGATTGATTATTTACTCGCAAAATTATTAAGGTACTTATTTATAGATTATAGTTATTGTATTCTCTTTATGTTATTTTTCTTTCTTCTCATACGTACATATATCATCTAGGATTATCTGTATATTATCAATGTATTGTTTGCATTCTAACAACAGCTGATAAGTTTCACGCAAAAGAAAAATCTCGTCATTTGTTAAAATTCTGTTGAAATATCAATCATCTAGTCTAAATAAAAATGTTTCAAGTACATAAAACAAAAATACGTACATTTACATATAAAAATTAGAACACTTTTACATTTTACTGATCAATAAATTATCGTAGCTGTCGTTAGATTAGAAAATGTCGACATTTCGTCGCAAAAAAAAAAAAAAAAATAGATTAATCGTTAATTAATTTAAATTTCTATTTGGCAGTATTTCAAGTCATCGACCGCGACTCACAGAGGTACAGACACTCTCTTTCTTTTTATATATTCGTCTGTATCACATACTATATGCAACCGATTACTCGTCTATGTTCGTTATCTTCAGCACCTGAAAATTTTCAATCAAAATACAACTTCGGATTATAAGCATAATATGTATATTGAATCAGGTGGAGTTGATTCCGTTTGATTTGAAGCGAAGCAAATGATATTGTCAGATTGTTATCGTTACAAACACATAAAATTGATATCGAAGCTTCTTTTATCAACGACACAAAAAGAAACACAATAATAAGCATTGTATAATTTAGCATGAAACACACAATGATGATCAGTTGCGATTATTAGTGGAGTGTTAGACTTACGAGATGATCTCTTTTTTGTTTGTTTGTTTTTAGTTTCTTGCTCGAGTGAATCTGTGATTTGTTAAAATGTGGGTGAGCTGAGATTAGGACTGCCGGGGCTCGAAGAGGGCGAACATGGTGTACCTGGTGGCGAAGGGTCCAGAGGGCAGACCAGGTTCCCATAGTCCACTTCGTTTTTACTTTTCTTTCGTTTCAGCGTGAACTGAGACTTCTTTGGTACCTTTTCGAATCAACAAAATTCAATCGATCAATAAGTTAACAATCCCATATTTCCATTTCAACTAAAATTTCTCACTTTCAATCTAGCCGTCAGAGTGAGGGGAACGAATCCCAGGGTGCTTTCCATCTCTCGTTTGTGTTGAACGACTTCCCTCCCCAAAAGCTGATTAAAATGAGTGGTCAGATGCCTGCGGAGCAGAGTTTTCACCGGAGGAATGCTAAGCAGTGTGGCGAGCAATTCCGAGGTGAAACGACCCTCGTGCACCATTAGCCCCCCGTGAACACCCGAGCCGCGCATATTCGGCGCGTATTCGGCCAGATCGACCACTCTGAGCCATTCCATAACTCGGTGGTTCGTCCAGAGCGCGACGTTAGTCCCATCGGCCCCATTCCCGTTTATGGACCTTCGCTCCAGACTGTCGTAGTTGAAATTCAGCTCTCGGAGAACCTTAAAGTTAAAAATTAAAAGGTTAAACGCCTGTGGAAGAAATTAAGTGAAAACAGGGAACGAACGAAGGATACCTGGATCCCACGGCGCAGACTAGCCGCGTACAACTGAGCGTTGACTCCGAGATTGAGTAAATCTTCGGTAGTTAATCGGTGCAAGACTCTACCGTCGACTTTGGCGTTTTGAAAAGCTTCTTTGTACTGGGGCAACCCGATGTCGTCCAGCCATCGGAGTACCGCTCCGCTGTCCATCTAGAATTGAAAAAGTTTCGGTCGTTGTTTTCGGAAGTAAAGGGAGTCAATTTACCTGCTCGGCACCAAAGAATCCGACGGAATTCGGTCTTTCAGAGTCTATAGCGTACAGCAATTTCTTTCTGTGCAGAGTATTTTTTATATCTAGCTCTTTCTCAATTTGATTTGATTGCATTTCTAGTAATTTTGTTCCCGTTGCACCCCAGCGCCTCAGTTCCGCGGCGTAAGAATCTAGTCCAAGCCGAGACAACCAGTCTCCGATTTCTTCCATTCCTAATTCAGCCAAAGGTTTCGGAGGAATATACTCAGGCTCTGGTGCAGCCTCGCCAATTACTATCTTCTCCTCTTCGGCTGAAAATTGAATTCATGAAATTCAAGCTTCAGAAAATACTCGGAAGATATTAATTATTGTTTTAACAGAATTTCAAGAGCTGCTCAACAAGCACAGAGAACTTGAAGAATTATTATCGATGCACTCCATGCGATATCGATTCATTGCGATTAAGTAAACGAGAACAAGTCAGAAAAGAAGCTTGGCCTGCAGTTAATGCGGCAGAATTCTATGCGGAATCTTAAAGTTGGTGTGAATGTTTCGTCGTTAGTGCAAAAACACTGAAATCAAGGCTTTTTAGCATCATGCTCATACTCTAATTTGTATAATGTAAACCTAGTATCGGGGCTGAGAGACATCTGGCAGATATTCCCCTGCCAGCGAATGGGGCAGTAGACTGTGATCCTGAGTTTAAATTTGCGACACTCTTACCAAACGCTACGCCTTTCTTGGACGATGTCGGGGGGCGAGGTAAACTGCTATACTGCCCTGCGTGCCGGCTGAATCTCTCGCCCTGGGAATAAAAAGCAACTTCAATAACCGAAAATAGAAATATCTCATTTACTGATATGTAAATCGACGTACGTTGGATAAAGGATTGCTGCGCAAACTCATATTCTCGTGCTCCAGGCTGGCCTGTTTGAGTTTCAGCTCCGACATGGAATTGAGGAGCTCTAATTTCTGTGTTTCCAGCGCGCTTCTAGAGAAAACTTCCTACAAAAACGTTGAAACGATATATATAAGTTAGGACTGTGGTTTGATGCTGTTTAATCATTACCCTTTGCAAAGCTTCTTCCATGTGTCTGAGAGATTCTTTTTTATCCTGCAAGATGCTCTCGAGTTCGTAAATTTTGTTAGACTGAGCGTCGACCTGCTCCGAGAGCACGGATACCTCCATGTGTAGAGCCCCTCGTTCGTTTTCTAATTTTCTCAGACGCTCCTGAAAAATGATCAATGACCTTATGAAAAACCAAAAACATAAATTGCATAAAAACGGCAAATGGCAAACCTCGCTGCATTACGAAGGGTTAGAGGCGAAAGACGAAAAAACAATATCAGTATTAATCTTAGAAATAACAAAAAATCAATATTAGATCATCACCATCAGACATCGAACACCGACTATAATTTGTACCTCGGTGTTATTGTTATAGTTGTTGACATACGGATTACTGGCGTATTGAAATTGCTGATGGGAGCAGTACAGCCTCTCCCTATCGCAGCATATCAGATCGTTATGGGACCTCGCCCTTTGATCTCTTTCGCTTCTGTTTCGCAACCTTCTTCTTCTCCGATCCAAAGACCCCGCGCACCGATTTTGATTCGGCGGCAACGACGTAGTGCTAGAAGATTTACCGCTGGATCTAATCCCCGTGGGATCTTTCGCCACGGCTGGACCCGGGCTCGGAGGAAGACAGCATCGAGGTGAAGGGGCGGAAACATACCGCATCGGGGACGGTTCTTTTGCCGATCGATAAATGAACTCATTTCCAGCGCTAGTCACAAGTTATAAACATTAATTTCTACATTCAGCCCCGAAGATTGGATAATTAGGCAAAGTAACCTGGAACAAGACGTGGCGTAGCAAGGCGGATGCGAGTTGGCAGTGGCGCAGGAATTCTGAATGTTTCCCTGGTACGCGATCGCTCTTGAGTAACTCAGCAGGCAGTTCTGCGATATATTCATCGATGAGTATTGAGATTGACGAAATTGGTCAAATTCGGTATTATTCTACCTGGCAGAGGCAACTCTGCGACCTGCAATCTGTAGGCGGTCCAGGAAGATCGATAGCTACGGTTCTCGGATACTCTTCCTGATACTCTTCCCCTACTTCCGACGTCGAAGACGTTGCGGATGAGTCGTAAACCTCTGAGGTAGTTTCTCTAGACCCGTTTCGTTTCATGGTGGAAGTAGTGTCTGAGGAATCAGACTGCGAATCTGTTGTAGACAAATTTCTCATGAGTCGAACGAGGTTCGAATAATAGTGTAAAAATAACCGAATGGAAGAGTTTTATCGTTCCGGAGGCTCTCTGAGCTCGAATATAAGCCTGTAGGCTGCACGCACGTGCGTCGGTGTATCTATAGCGAGATAGGCTTTAAATAGGTATTTATTTAGTCTCGTATTTATAGTAGTGACCCCCTCTTGTTCTTCGAAATTCAGAAGGTCTAGGCTCCAGCGTCTAGAAGCTTTTTCGGAGGGACGTACGTCCATCAAAGTATCAAGTACGTCCGTCCGTCCATTTCAGATACCGGCTAATAGAGTTTATTTCCGTTACGCGGTCTGTCTTATCTAAAGCCGGTTCTTTGTTCCCTCGATCAATCAGAGTGTAAAAAAGTATCAGATATCCGAATAAACTGATTCGAAAATTAATAAGAAAATCTTTTTTCTCAAATTCTCGCGACCTTTTGGACAGCTTCTATCCTCTTCTTCTGTAATTGGATCCAGATCTTGACGTTCTCCCATTATTCCATTGCCCCAAGAATCTTCCATCTCCGAACGCGATTTTCTCGTTGAGTTTTATTAAAATTTGGTCTTACGGTCGTTAATCTAACGATCGCGCTAATTATTCGTGATATTGTAGAGCGCGCAGTTGCAAATCATGTCAGATTCAAGTTATCAGTTTTCATTTCTACAAATTGAAACGCACAAATGTTTAATTTCTGATTATTATCTTGAGTTTTGGAATAATTTATCGTTTTCTAAATACCGGAAATCCGAGATGTGCGCAAAAACAGGGAAGAACTCGCGCTACCGCGGTTTTTCTTCGAGTTATTCAAATTTCTAAAACAGTTCTATTCTCGATTTGATTTTCATTGTCAGAGATATAAGACACTGGCAGTACTGAACTTCGTAGAGACTTTATCCCGTTAGAACTAAGACTAAAATTAACTCGCCGAAATCTTCAGGACGCCGTATTTATAAATAGAGACACTGTTTCTGTGCCTATCTGCGCGCGCGCGCGCAATAACGCCGCTTTTTCTCCAACTCGCAATACATCTAATTAATAAATTGCTGAATTTCAATCTTTCTCCTCAATATTTCCCGTCGCGTTTTCGATTTTAGTTTCTCTTCGATTTACAGTTTCGTTTCTCCTCTCCAGCCGATACAAACTCGTCCACCTTGAAATCTTGGAACCAACAATCATCAGTAAGATACAAAAAAGCATTCAAACATCTGGATAGAAGCAAGATACGTTTTCAGGGTGTCTACTCAAATCAGGAGAAAAAAAATTCCCTGAGATTTCCAGGACTTCCAGGTTTTTCAAGGAGGTAGACACCCTGGTTTTATGCTCGCAAATATCGCGGATTTCCTACAATTCACGATAGTTTTCCGCCTTCTTTCGATCGTCTCTCCTTCCTCCCTCCGTAATGCAGTGAAAACAATGCTTCTCATGTCCGAGGACGTGTTTTACCCTCGATTATACTCACTGGTTGAAGCCAGTGCAACAATATGTCGACAGTTTCTGGTTCTGGAGGGTGTGGGAGCGACGGAGAACTCTGAATGGCCGTTACGAGGTTCTTGGTCGCCTCTTTGACCGAGTCTTTCCATTCCGAGTTGTTGTCCGACCCCTCGGCGCAGGCTCCTGCAGGAAGTAAATAAATATTATTGCTCGCATCAAATCTTATGGTGTTAACGAGTCTGCCGTCGACGTCTGGACTGGATTTGATAAAAAAATCGTGCAATATCAACCTGATATGATACCGTCCATTTGAAGAAGAGCAGCTTCCAGCATTTTACTGGCTTCGGTAGATTTTTTAGCCAAAAATGAATTATCGCTTGCCTCTGAACCGCTACTTTCCTCGCCTTTTCCCATCACTCACAGTTTTTGTCTGCGGAGGAAAAGAAAATTTCTACGAAATAGAATAAAATCTAGTCTAATTACGTAAACAAATCAATAATCGTGAAACGAACGCGTTTTTTCTCACCGTCCCACTCCATGACACGATATCACATCGATAATGATTAACAGTTATTTTTTCGTCGTTTTTTGACACCGATTAGATTATCAGCGTATAATTATAATTCGAAGTAAAGATCAACAGGTTTTACGGAACAACGCCCAACGGCGTGAACACATCGACCAACGCGATTCTTTCGTCTCTTTCTATCCTCGTTGATCATCGTTTTACGTCTCTCCGTTCGCCGCTATTCAAACTAACCTCTTTCCCTCCTTGTCTCTTGTCTCGTAATAGTCAATCGCGATGTTCATTTTTTTTTATATCGAATTCGATTTGAATACTTTCGATTTCACATCGTGCTACGTGAGGAGATTGAATCACTGTCGACGATAATGGATTTATATTCTATTTTGTGTATTTGAAATTGTAAAAAAAAAAACTTTACCTGTCTTAGGACGATTATTTTTCCTTCCCTCTGTCACAATTGTAACTCGAAATAAAGGATTCACTCGCTTTTTGATATTCTTAAACTGTTTATGCTATCGTTATTGGTCATTAGAACTAACTTTGATTGGTAATTACAGGTTAGGAATGTGTTTGTGTTATCAGTCTCAACCGCGTTGCTTCTATGAATGGAAGATTTGTTTTTTTGTTCGTTTCTTCGGCATAATTTACATATACATAGAAAACTTGTGTCTAATAATAGTCCAAAAGGCTAGAGCCTACGACGAAAAGAAGAAAAAAAACAAAAACACTACGAAACGCGTAGTACATGGAAAATGTGACGTTTGACAGACACTAGACAGTCAATGAGGAGCTGCACTTGTTGCCAACTTAAAAAAAATTAGCTTACGAAATATCGTGTATTTTCGGTTTATACGATATTAGAATCCCAAATAAAAATTCTCCTCACACCTAGACGTAAGAAATGTTCTAAAAAAACTACGATTCGCCCCGTTTATCCTCCCACTCGTCCAAATCGAGGTTGGGGAAGGTGCGACACGGACTGTCATCATGCGACAAAAAATTAAAAGAGTAAATAAGTAGGTAAACTTGCGGAGCGAAGGTGGTAGCATGAGAAAACGGATATCTGGCACTTCCGTTACATTTTATTTGTGTATCGTCGTGAAAAGTAGGAATAAAAAAAACACCACAAGGCGTAAAAAAAATAAAAAGGATACGCGAATGTCGTGTCGCGGGGTCTGAAACCGAGTAACGAGTAAACTGAAAGGATATCGACGGGTCTCCACCTGGAATGTGAGTGAGTACACGCCACGGTATCGTCCGAATAATGGATATGTAACGTAGCCTGTCCGATATATGAAAAGCGCGAAAACTACGTCACGGGTACGTGACGGACTCGGTCAAAACTGGGACAAAGTGCAGTGCACTCTGGCACTGCGTTAATACCACCAGGTGTTTCTATGCCGTAATCGTCTCGGATTGGGTAATACCTGCCACTGCACCGCAACCGACGGATTTAGCAGGATAAATTCCCGTTGAAATAACACCGTCTCGAAGGTCGAATGATAAGAGAGGTGAAAAATATCTTTACACAAATTGCAATAATAATTATTCGGTCGTCAGGATCACCAGAGCGTCCCAGGATAGCACCATGTCGGATGGGATCGGGAGTGGCGGCGGAGAAAACGAGGTTGATTCTCGTTCCTCCTCTCGCATCGAGGTCGGAGAGTCGTCGAACAACAGGGAGGACGAGAGCCTGGATCCCGACAACGAGGGCGCTTTGAACACCAATTACGACAGCGGAGACGGAGCAGTTCCCATATTCAGGTCAGAATTGCGATCGAAAATGAACAATTTTCATTTTTTCTCGATTTAATCGACGATATTTTTACCCCCAGATGCGACAGATGCGATAATTACGAGACCATAAACAAGGCAGCCTTCTGCGCCCACCAGGATCAATGTCTGCTCGGAGGCGAGGCGGGGGAGAGCGCGGAGGGTATCGAAGGAAATGAGAACGACGGAGAGGGAGAGGAGGGACACTCCGGGCACAGGACGCACAGGAAATTGTTCGAATGCGACGTGTGCAATATGAAGTTTTCAAACGGTGCTAATATGAGGCGGCACAAGGTAATTTCAGGCACGACTGTCTCTCGATCCGTTTCTAAACGAATGATTCTGTCGCGTTCCAGATGAGACACACGGGAGTGAAACCCTACGAATGTAGAGTTTGCCAGAAAAGATTCTTCCGGAAGGATCACCTCGCCGAACACTTCACAACGCACTCGAAAACCCTGCCTTACCACTGTCCCATATGCAACAGAGGATTTCAAAGACAAATCGCGATGCGGGCTCATTTTCAGAACGAACACGTCGGCCAACACGACATGGTCAAGTCTTGTCCACTCTGCAATTACAGAGCGGCGACTATGAAGTGTCTCAGGCTACATTTCTTCAACAGGTCCGGAATGTCCGATTTCCAGCTCATAAATCATTGATAACACCCATTAACGACGTAACTTGTTGTTCTTCAGGCACGGAATCGACCTCGACAACCCAGGGCCGAACAGCTCTTCGTCCTTGATGAACAGTTGTACCCCCGGAGAAGCTGTGCCTTCGGCACCATTGTCCGACAGTGGAGACAGCACTGGGAATAGATCGGCGGATAATGCGACGCCTCCGATGCATTTCCTCACTCCTCACGTCGAGATATCTATACCTTATCAAGACCACACGTCGATTAAACGTAACGCTAGTCCGGCGCCGTTGAACGGGGATAGTCCCAACAGTCCTCAGAGTGCTGACAGTAATAGCAACGCTCCTAGCAGTAGTCATCATCAGAATACGGTCAATAGCAGCGCGATGCATAGGTGAATGGAATTTTCGATGAGTTTGGGGTCGGATTTGCGCGTTCTAAAGGATTCTGTTTTTTTTTTTTCATCTTGTAGGAACGAAGAGGCGATAACTCCGTCGATATCTTTGATTCCTATAAAGCAAGAGCCTAACAGCAATGGGACGGACGAATCTGGGGCCACGTCGAGCAGCCTTTCTTTACCTTCTTTGATAAAGGTATCGCCGTTGAAATCGTTGCTCAGAGACGATCTCAGGAGAAAATTATCGTCAAATACGACGGTCAGTAACTCGAGCGGTAATTTACACTCGAGAGGAGAACCGCCGACCTCGACTAGACCAGATCCAAGAAGTAGCGGACTCCAGTGTTCGCATTGTAGAATAACGTTCCCTGACCAGACGTTGTACTTTTTACACAAGGGATGTCACAGCGACAGTAATCCATGGAAGTGTAATATATGCGGCGAACAATGCTGCAACTTGTATCAATTCAATTCACACTTGCTGAGCAAAAGCCATCAGTAATTTAATAACTTGTAAGACGTACGCAGCGGGAATGCGACGTCGATTATTACTTTTTTTTTTTTTTTAGAGATATATATATATATATATTCGTCAAGAGCAAAAATACCCTAGGTGAAATTATATCTTGCATTTTACCAACGTATATTTGGTAATCTACGTTTAGATATACATATATATTATATACGAGTACAGCGGTACCCCGTGGGACGTTGAATGTGCGAGAAAGTGATGGACGAAATACAGGGTCCGTTGGCACGAAGCGTCTAGTGAATAACAAAGCATCGAAATCGAATAGTACAAAATGTATCGCAATGATAGAAGATTAAATTTAGGTATTGGGACCAAATTTATATGATATTTCGATCGAATTCAAATTTTGGAGTTCATCATTTGTTGTTCAAACGTGTTCCGCGCATATCTCGTCCCCCGGTTGTCGCTGTACCGGTGAAAGTTCTTATATTTATAAAAGAGATGTTATAAAGGGGACACTTTAGTGCCTTTTGAAAAGAATTTATTAATTAAATCCAGTCCGTTGTGCTGTCACCAAGTGAACTATCCGTCCATAGGGCTTTAAAAAAGATTATTCCAAGCTCTATTTGTAGATTAGGGTGAATCGTGGTGTTGATTCGTTAGTAATTTTTCAACATTCTATCACCGTTGACGAATTTATGTATCCAATCAGAGGGATGACGGTAGCTAAAATACCATGAATTATGATATTCGGTCTTAGATAAGTATTTAGAATTTAGATAACGCCTGTCAACGTGTCGAATATTTAAAAAAATCAACAAATTGCACTAGATATTTTTTATAACTATTTCACGATTCATGCTGTTACTATACTTGCAAAAATTCAGAGTCGAAGATGTCGTCTTCGCTGATTATTCTAGTTAATTTTTGTTTCTCCGTTGATTGCACGAACCTTTTAATCAACACTTTAGCGATTATTCATCACTGGGAGCGCAACCACGATACGAAAATTTGATAAAGATCAATCGCTAGAGAATTAAGTCAAGTCGGTTAGTTAGAAAAATGAAATGTCCGCACGTACCAGTAAAACTGGCATTGAAAATTATGTACAGGGCACATGTGATGATATACCGGCGGTGTAAATCCGACGTTAGAAGTGAATTGGGAGGAATTTGATTCGAAGAACTGTTAAAATCCATGAAACAATGTTTAATGTACCCCGGTATAAAACAATGTATGAATATTTTTAATATAAATATTTGTACAGATGGAGATTAGAGAAATAACGAGATGAATGAAGGAAAAAAGGGAAGAAAAAAAATTATATAAAATTAAACAAGTGAATAAAATAAAATAAAATAAATTATAGTACACATATATTATATATTATATATATATACATAAAATATATTTAATTATTATACAATATTATGATCCTGTAAATGGTTGTAGTTATTCAATAACTATTCTGTATATCGAGTTATATTATTATTAATTATTTATTAGTAATTAAGTAACTTATTGCCTTGCATTCCACAAAACAGAAAACACAGAATTACCTGTATTTATCTTATAAGTGCGCACGTGTTGATGGTGCTATTGTAAAATACGAGGCTGACTGTACACTTTATCGAACCGAAACCCTCGCATCATCTCTTTCATCTTTACATATTCTACAGAGAAGAAATGATTATTGATTAATTTGACAAAAACTGTATGTAAAAATTTTCGCTATTTATCGTTATTGTTAAATCAATCGGACTTAGCCACCTTCAAATAAATGATAAAAAAAATGGCAAATGTCATTTTACTGAAGCATCATTGACAGCAAAAATAATAATTTCAGGTACTTATGCATTCGTTATAATTTTGTGATCGTTATTGAACGAATTAGCGGGTGAAGAAAAAAAATGGTATGTTTATTGAAGGAAGTGCCTATTATCGCTGTAAATTTATACAAAGTAAAAAACTTATATTATTTTACAATGTTTTATTAAAAATTAAAATTGAAATATTATATAACGAATTTGATGGATTCTTTTGAAAGAAGAAAAAAGGGAGAAAAAAAAGAACGAACTTAAACAAATATATGCATATAATGTATGAAAAAATATATTGTGATAAAAATTATACAAGTCGGTTTTTATGAAATATATCGACGATAAAACTTGTCTTGAAAAAAAAAAAAAAATGCCTTATTCTGTGACCGTCAGAAAAAAAAATGGAATAAAATAAAATAACAGGGAACAAAAAAAAAAAAAAAATGAGATAATGTGATTCGGAATTTTTGTTCGCCACAAAAATATGATGGATGCATTTTTATGGTTTAATAAAGATAATTTATAAATAGTTATTATTATAGAAAGAATTATAAAATACAGGCAATGCACATACACACACATACACACGCTGCCGCCACTTATTTATAATACTTATATTATTACGAGTTGAAAATAAATTATTATTATATTTAATTTAACAAATATGTTGATGTTACTAAACTACGGTATGATGGGTACAAGAAAAATATATATACAAAATCATTATGTATATAATATATTATATATATATATTCAAATTTGAACACCAAAAAAAAAAAAAAAAATACAATTACTTTGTTCATTATAATAAAAAAAAATTGATACATATATGTTTTCAAACTCTCAGAATCCCAACTGTAACTCATTATTTAATCTTTAGACCAAAAATACTTTATGGTTGTTGAATCATCTAACAAATCCCACTCTGCGATTTTTATTTTATTTTTTTACTGTTTTCTTTTTTGAACTGAAATATCCCCAAAAACATTGATTAGAAGGTATGGAAAAATTCTTTCAATATACTTACCATGCGATCTGAGGGTCCTGAATTTTTTTTTTAGGGTGGGGGGGTGAATAAATGAGAGCAATCGATAGGATTTGTACATTTATGCGTATGTATATTGAAAATTTCTTTTATTGTTTCGTCTATTTTCTCGTTATCCTTATTTTACCTTGTTTATTGTAATATTTATTTGTTATTGTAAAATAGGGATCGTTATGTCTTACAAGAAATTTTTTTATTTTTGTTTCTTTTAAATTAACATAGTGAGTTTCATGATTATATAGATAAAATCAGCGAATCTCACTCTCTCTCCTTTTTCTTTCGACTATAATCAATATTTCGGAGAATATTTGTAAAATATTATATAACTAGGGGCTCCGCCCCTCCGCGCTTCGCGCGGCAACCCCGCTCGGCGCTACGCGCCTCGGGCACTCGGCGCTTCGCGCCTCGCTGTTCGGCGCTCCGCGCCTCACTTTTCCTAGGAATGGCTGGCCTAACTTTTTCTAACCGTCAGTGGCTGTTCTACCCATTTCTAACCCTTCTTGGGACACTCATTTTTCCTAGGAATGACTGGCCTAACTTTTTCTAGCCGTCAGTGGCTATTCTAACCATTTCTAACCCTTCTTGCAAAAACAGACGAATTATTGTTAAAAGACCTGTATGCCCTGGCCTGGACACCCAGAACTATAGCGCGATAGACCTGGACACCCAGGGCGCGATGAACCTGGAGACCGAAAACTATGGCGCGGTAGACCTGGACGTCCGGAACTATGGCGCGATAGACCTGGAGACCGAAAACTATGGCGCGGTAGACCTGGACGTCCGGAACTATGGCGCGATAGACCTGGAGACCAAAAACTATGGCGCGATAGACCTGGGGACCAAAAACTATGGCGCGGTAGACCTGGACACCCAGAACTATGGCGCGATAGACCTGGACATCCAGAACTATGGCGCGATAGACCTGGACACCCAGAACTATGGCGCGATAGACCTGGAGACCAAAAACTTGGCGCGGTAGACCTGGACATCCAGAACTATGGCGCGCGCGATAGACCTGGAGACCAAAAACTATGGCGCGGTAGACCTGGACATCCAGAACGATGGCGCGATAGACCTGGACCCCAGAACTATGGCGGGATAGACCTGGACACCCAGAACTGAGACCGGACACCCAGAACTGTGACCTGGACATCCAGAACTATGGCGCGATAAACCTGGGGACCAAAAACTATGGCGCGGTAGACCTGGACATCCAGAACTAAGACCTGGACATCCAGAACTAAGACCTGGACATCCAGAACAGACCTGGACATCCAGAACTATGGCGCGATAGACCTGGACACCCGGAACTGAGACGCGGGATAGACCTGGACACCCAGAACTGAGACCTGAACATCCAGAACTATGGCGCGGTAGACCTGGACATCCAGAACTATGGCGCGATAGACCTGGGGACCAAAAACTATGGCGCGGTAGACCTGGACATCCAGAACGATGGCGCGATAGACCTGGACCCCAGAACTATGGCGGGATAGACCTGGACACCCAGTACTGAGACCTGGACATCCAGAACTATGGCGCGGTAGACCTGGACATCCAGAACTATGGCGCGATAGACCTGGGGACCAAAAACTATGGCGCGGTAGACCTGGACATCCAGAACGATGGCGCGATAGACCTGGACCCCAGAACTATGGCGGGATAGACCTGGACACCCAGTACTGAGACCTGGACATCCAGAACTATGGCGCGGTAGACCTGGACATCCAGAACTATGGCGTGATAGACCTGGGGACCAAAAACTATGGCGCGGTAGACCTGGACATCCAGAACGATGGCGCGATAGACCTGGACCCCAGAACTATGGCGGGATAGACCTGGACACCCAGAACTGAGACCGGACACCCAGAACTGTGACCTGGACATCCAGAACTATGGCGCGATAAACCTGGGGACCAAAAACTATGGCGCGGTAGACCTGGACATCCAGAACTAAGACCTGGACATCCAGAACAGACCTGGACATCCAGAACTATGGCGCGATAGACCTGGACACCCGGAACTGAGACGCGGGATAGACCTGGACACCCAGAACTGAGACCTGGACATCCAGAACGATGGCGCGATAGACCTGGACCCCAGAACTATGGCGGGATAGACCTGGACACCCAGAACTGAGACCGGACACCCAGAACTGTGACCTGGACATCCAGAACTATGGCGCGATAAACCTGGGGACCAAAAACTATGGCGCGGTAGACCTGGACATCCAGAACTAAGACCTGGACATCCAGAACAGACCTGGACATCCAGAACTATGGCGCGATAGACCTGGACACCCGGAACTGAGACGCGGGATAGACCTGGACACCCAGAACTGAGACCTGAACATCCAGAACTATGGCGCGGTAGACCTGGACATCCAGAACTATGGCGCGATAGACCTGGAGACCAAAAACTATGGCGCGGTAGACCTGGACATCCAGAACGATGGCGCGATAGACCTGGACCCCAGAACTATGGCGGGATAGACCTGGACACCCAGTACTGAGACCTGGACATCCAGAACTATGGCGCGGTAGACCTGGACATCCAGAACTATGGCGCGATAGACCTGGGGACCAAAAACTATGGCGCGGTAGACCTGGACATCCAGAACGATGGCGCGATAGACCTGGACCCCAGAACTATGGCGGGATAGACCTGGACATCCAGAACTATGGCGCGGTAGACCTGGACATCCAGAACTATGGCGCGATAGACCTGGGGACCAAAAACTATGGCGCGGTAGACCTGGACATCCAGAACGATGGCGCGATAGCCCTGGACCCCAGAACTATGGCGGGATAGACCTGGACATCCAGAACTATGGCGCGGTAGACCTGGACATCCAGAACTATGGCGCGATAGACCTGGACATCCAGAACTATGGCGCGATAGACCTGGAGACCAAAAACTATGGCGCGGTAGACCTGGACACCCAGAACTATGGCGCGATAGACCTGGACACCAGGAACTATGGCGCCGTATACCTGGACATCCAGAACTAAGACCTGGACATCCAGAACAGACCTGGACATCCAGAACTATGGAGCGATAGACCTGGACACCCGGAACTGAGACCTGGACACCCGGAACTGAGACCTGGACATCCAGAACTATGGCCGATGGTCCTGCACATATATGTATACACACACACACACAGACAGATCAACAAGTGTCAGTGTCAGATAAAATCAACAACCGTCCATAGTTACCCATAGTTACGTGGCGAACGACGACGAAGGATTTTTTTATATATAAAGAGATATATGTATATATAAGTATAATATCTAATAATACGCAAATTTCGCGTCGTCGACAACGCGACCCAAAATTAATTTATTATCGCGATTTAAATATAACTTATATAAACCATAATCGAAAACGAACTTTGTTCGTATTTGCAGAAATAATGAACAAAAAAAAAAAAACTTAATAATTACTACAAATGGCAAAGAAACATTATTCAGAGTTCCCAAAAAGAAAAAATAATCTCTTACACAATAATTATAGATTCGATTATGGAAAAAAAAATAGACCAAAAATAAATAACTGTTAATTCGTTTGTTTTATTATCAATCAATTATTCGTATTTTTATTCGTTCTAAGGAAGAAAAAAAAAGAAATTACGGGGAGAAGAAATAAAAGTGATGCAAAATTTTGTTGCAGATTTTTGATCCTCCCCATAAACACTTTGAGTGTTTATAATACATTTTAAAGCTTTTGCGAGTATACGATCATACACACCAGAGAATAACAATTATTCAAACTCTGTGGGTATGAATTTCATTACGTAAATTATCATTATCATAGTATAAAATTAATGATCCTCGATACACAATCAATATATCAGCACCGATTCGCCTTGTGGCTCAGAATACTCTCGATATTGCGATGTATCTGAGCTATCTGGGCTCTCCTAGTCCTACTGGGCGTCGATCCTTCCGTTCTGCCCACGGATCCCGAGGCAGGTGACGATTCTTCTATGTAGAGGTTCCCCCTACCGCCCCCCGCGGTTACACCCGCGCCGTCTTCCTCCTCGTGCCACCCGGCCACGACCGGCGTTTTCCGCTTCCGGTCTGAAACCGCCTCCCGCAATATTTAATACCGTCGATAATAATATTACAAACCTCTTGCTTCCGTCTACGCGGACCCCTCGCCCCCCCCCGTCCCTCAGGTGTACGCATTGATTGTGTTATACAACCGAATGATAGAAACAATCGGCACGAAACTCTTCGAGGCTGGCGTATCACGTGCGTTTTATTAATTAAAATCCCGCAGGCTGTCTATTATTACGACGAACGGAATTTTCATTGATTATTTAGCCGCGACGCGTTCATTGATAATTCATGTCTCTTTTGTTATAGCGCGGCTCGATATCGACGTAGCCCCTGCAGAGACTCTTTTTTCCTCTATCATAATTCGAATTAATTATCAGCATTAAACTCACCGAGTAATTTTTCCAGGTATTGACACCTCGTCTCAGGATCTCCAGGACTCATCGGTGCCCCAGCTGTTAATTCGGCCAGTTCGGCTTTTACCATGAGATTCAATCTCGCCGAGATTTCCTCCAGACCCGCTGCAGAAAATAAGGGACAAAATTTGAATAAAGAAAATCAATGTCACCGGTTTTCTCGTCATTCTTAGTCAATTTTGTTCAAATAATTTGGATCTACTGCATTTTTTTAATTTGAATTCGCTTGAGACCAATTTTTTTTTCTCTTCAATTCTGAGTATCATTTAACGTTTCGTTTTAATTCGATTTCTGGCATCTTTTATATTTTGTCTTTTGCCATTTTTTTTTTTACGATCCGTATTATCGTTACTTTAACATTTTTAACATTTGATCCCCTGTATCTCAATATTATCCCAAAAATAAAAGCATTACCAATAATTCAATGCTGAAAGAAAAAAAAACGTTTCAATGAACAGATCGACGATATAATAGTGTGTCAAATAAGACGCGGCGCCTTGTGGACAAGCTACATCCGACATAGAATTAAAGTGTCTCATTTTTAATTCTGATCGCACCGATTTTTAGCACGAGTACGCGTACAGTATTAATTATTGACACTGTAATAAGCATAACGATCGGAATGTGGCTACGGGTATGATCCATAATTCTTTTAAGGTATCGCAATACAGTGTCCGAGTGAAATTGAATTCGGTTACGGTTTGAGATCGTTTCAAAAGCAAGTAATCAGTAGTTACCGAAATAGGGAAGTTTCATGAATTTTTTGAATTCTCTTATCCGATAATTTGATGATTAGGAACGATGAAAAACACATTGCACCTAATTGTTTATAGTTGGTTTTCACGTAAATCAAGTTTTTCTGATACAGCGTTTGAATTTCGCGGTCACGTGTGACGTCACACTGCACAGTTCTACTGCCTGGCGGCGCTGCCAGGGCGGTCGAGGTACTGTGTGACGTCACGCAGCGTTTGAAAATTGATAATTTTCAATTGCTGTTTACAGTCACCTGAAGTTGATTCTATAATTGTTATAATTTCCAAAAATTCATTTAATCATCATGCACCCATTTATCATGGATATTTGTTAAGGCTCGATCTGAGTAAACTGCGATAGTGATAGATTCGGGAGCCTCGGACTAATTCGGACGTTTTATCGTCCCAGAGCCGTTAGACACGGTAAACAATTCTCGGTATGTACGTGCATAAGTCGTGTGCAGTCAGGTCGCGTATTTACAGGTGAAATGTGAGTCGCCCCAATACGTACGTAGGACGTAGGTACGACCCGAAATGCGGGTGGCCCTTTTGTGTTCCAAAAAACATGTCGTAGAGCCCGAGGCGGGAAAACTAGATTTGAACCACGACGAATTTCCGTACGCGGCCCAAAGTGCAGAGATATAAAAAATCTGTCACGATTGATTCGGTTCGGGACAGTAAACTGAGCGTGAATCTCAAATTTGATTTAAAAAAATATTCAAAATCGTATAAGAGTTATATACTTTACAGCTGAAGATATAAAAATCAATAACTCGTACAATTTGGTGTCTTCCGCGCTTGGTGTGCAAAAAGGAATTCAGAAAAAAAATCGTCAACTATTCGCGATCGATGCTTCTTGTAGTTTGAGACAACTTTTAGTTCGCTGCTCTGTCCATGCATTCCATTTTCGTTTCTTGTCTCTCTGGAGAGTTTAATTGACAGGAAACGATGCTCAGCATCTCGGTACGTGGTTTTTGACCGTGGTTCCGAGAACCATTTCGTTAGCATTATTCTGCAGAGGGATTTGATCGTTTCAACGAACTGCGAACTACCGCATACATGCGATATGCGAGCGAGTATAGGTACTCTTTTTTTCTCGCAATCGTGAAGATCCCGTCTTCACGATAGTCTTCGAGGTCTGGTGTGGGACGTGAAAGACCCACAGTCCGCGCACTAAATCCCGGGAAGATTATTTCTCCTTACTCATTGCATAAGCCGTTTGAGTACGATCGTTGAAATACACACGTTGCATATATTCATCAATCGCGCGAATAAATGTGTAGCGTGTAAAACACGAGTTTATAACACCCACTTTGTAAATATCCGGTATTTTCCATCGCGCTATACACATACGACGTCGAAATATATCCGTTATATATTTATAAAGTATTAAAAACGCTTGTTGGGTAAATACATGGTCTCGATTGTTTATTATTTTACCCTTTCTTTCTTCATACATATACGTGTATAAATATCCAGCCCCTGTGCCGCAGTCACCGAAATACGTCGACGCGACTGTTTTAAATTCATTATATTCAACGAGTGTGGGCCTTCTCGTCGAGAGGCTTGAATTCTCCTGGAACCGTCGCACACATCCCTTCATATACAGTCGTTCCTTTAATTTCTCGAATTATGTACAAACGCGCTGTGTCGCGGGGTACCACAAGGCACTCTGGGTTATTATAGTATGATAGTATCGTAAGATAGGCGACGTCACATCCGGGCGCGGTAGGTCGAGCCAAGGTGAGGCGAATCCGTGATCAGCTCTTTAATGAAAACCCCTTCTTGCATTTTAAACGACCCAACCGACGCCGTTAAGAGGTTCCCGCGCCTCTCGCCCCTCCGGGAGATCAGATATCACATTCACACGCAAAAATTGGCTCGAACCGATATGCATCGCCGATAGGAATTACCTGGCTCGAAGTTTCTCTTCATACGTCGCCACTGCCTCGCGTAAACGAGGGCCGAGCATCCAGCGACCAGGAAGAACACCACGCAGGCACATACGGCGACTATCAATGCTCCTGTCTGCCAATCCCACGATATTTCATCCTCGTCTCTAGGCTTTCTTCTCTCGTGAGGAGGATACACCCTCTGTTCAATTTTTTGTTGGAGAAAAAAACAAAAAGAACGATGAATTACCCCAGATGATGAATAGTGAAGGGAGACAGTTTCAAACGAAACAATTAAACTTCGAATTGACAGGGTATTTTTCAATTTTTTACCCACAGCTTGTACAGTTTTTGAAAACATTTAAAATCGCGCGCTAATCCTGAATATACTTCAGTTTCTTCGAATTGAAATGATTATTCTATGTATGAAAATTCATCAAATTTGATAGTTTTCCCATTTCAATTAAATCAAGGCTCCTTTAGGATTGAATTTTTCGATTAAAAATTTGTATTCCGGTTTGATTACTGGAGCTCCGTTTTGAATTGAAAAATGTCGGGTTAAAAAAATTTAAGGATCCTTAAATCATCGAAAACCAATCGATCCCAATAATTCCCAATCGATCCCAATAATTAATGAACGCTCGGTAATTGAGTTTATGAAAAATGAACAATATTATTTTCTCACGAAAACTTTTACTGCTCAACTTCTAAGAATTTGCATTCAAAAATTGTGTCGCTGAGGTAAAAAATTAGGTGAAAAAATTCCTCGAAAAATTAAAATTTAAAAAATAAAGATGAAAATTATCATACCGCTTCCTCCCTGGGGTCGAATTCCTCGTTATCATCCAGGACCTCGTCCTCTTGGTCCTCGTCGTCTTCTTCGGACTGGAGGAAAGACGACGTGGGCGTTTCACGCCCTGCGTCATCTCGGCCTGAATTCGTTTCCGGAAATCTCCATATCATTTTTGAAGCGGTTGCTGTGACCTCGCTCTCGGTTTCTCTGCTCTTCTTCGTCGCTAGCCACGACCAATCCAGTTCCAGGGCTGACAGAGGACCGCACAACGCATCCTGATGAACCGCGCAGGGTCTCAGAGTGAATTCCGGCGCGCATTTTGTGCAGGGTAAACAACGACCAGTTTCTGGATACCAGAATTCCGATCCCGGACGGCAAATCGGCTCGCCGGATATCGCAGTCTTCGAGGCACCAGGAAACGAGACGAACAGTGCCAGGGTCACCGCAAGCAACCCGCCCGCACCGACTCCCAGCATCACCTGGAAACCAACGAAGACTGCCCTTGTAGGAATTTAATTTCAAGGGGAAAAACGGGACTCGGATGCTTTTCAGAGCAAAAGATTTTAGTATTTCAAATTCCCTAGATTTTCCAGGATTTCCAGTCGCGGAATAAAATCTCTTGTCATTTTCCACCTCGTCTGAACATAAATACTCAGAAATTTGGCAAACTTTTCTTCACTCAAGTCAGCTACTTAAAATTGCTCAAAATTGAATGATATTCGAGGAAAGTAAATCTACTTTCAAATCATCATCGAGACACACGGAAAAACCAATATAGTGAGCAGCTTAGGGTAGATGCAACGTTTTTGGCCACCTTAGTACCTCCTAGTCTCTGGCCCCAAACGGTACAAGAAGTAAATATACCCCCCAACTTTTGAATAAATTGGTTAATTATTGAAAAACTGCATCCTAGACTTTCTTCAAGCCATATTTATGCTAGTAATCGATTATTTTGATGGAATACTAGCGCCAGAAATAAGTAATCAGCCTTCAGGAACCAGCCACCTATATGGTGGAGTGGCCAAAAACGGTGCTTTTCTACCCTGTTCTAAAAGAAAAATTCTCGATCGTTCTCAAGTGATAAATTTCAAAACTTCCTGATTTTTCGTAGTTAGATAATATGAATTTCCCTAAATTTTCCTAACTTCTTCCCGTTCTCCAGGTTTTCCCTGTCTGTACGAACCCCGGTCAAAAATTGTCTCGAACCCCCTGGATAATTTTTCCACATCTGAAAGTCGATTCTCTCAGTTTTATTGACTGACGATGAGATAATTGATATCGTTCTGTACAGTCAGTCGCACGTTCTTAATCTCCGATCTTCTAGGACCAATTTGATCGCGGATGTGGCCGTAATGACGTCGCATCAGAACCGGAAACGGAGCTCTTATTCGAAGCTATTAGACGCCGTATCCGATCGCGCCGGAATTGGGGGTGGCTAAAAATTCTAACGGTGAATAAGTTCTACGATACGACGATCGGCGTAATAGGAAATATTATGATACCCAGCCATATATGGCTGGCCAATGTTTCTCTTCGACTACTTAAAATTGCGCTGGCATATCGTGTCATACTTCGAAGGGCGCGGGTCTCCATACGTAATCGAATCAACCATTCGTACGATATTATTCTTATTCCTGGGGTGATCGCGAGCTTTGCAAATCTTGCGATAACGATTTACGTATAAATCAACCGAGGCATTGTCCTCGCCCACTTGATACAGAGGACCGCGCGTCTAGTCGCTCGCGTTCTTATTATTCTTGATTACCCCAATTGCCTCGGATGATTCGGATCGCGTCCGGACCGCGCTGTGATAATACGGTGATCTGTATAGTTTATCGTCGCGGTCTACAACTTCTGGGAGGGAGGGGGGTGACTCGATTTTTTTAAAGCGCAAAAATTGTTTGAACGCGTTATAGTCGAATATATACCGAAGCGTTTTCTCTCCGGCTCGTCTACAACTCTATATACATGAAATATTTAATTTATTTTTATAAACATGCTGTAAATATACACATGTATAGATGTACAGTGCGAAATATATGCCCCTTAGAAATTATATATATACATACGCTGTTTTCGGTGGCGCGTGGTCTGTCATGATGTAACTTTTGGCTTTAGAATAATATTCCAAAAATATTAATTTTAGTTAATCGCGCACCCCGAATCGTCACTTCACTCGATTTAACAACAACTATCTACTAGTGGGTAGAAACTATATTCAAACTTCACAGCACTCACGAACACCTTAAACGATCATTTGAACATCCTCTTTCATCCTTTTCATGATTTTTTTTCGTTTTACCAGTTTCACATTTAACTATAGATAATTCAAATTTGAGACAGATAATAACGCGAATTAACTGACAATTAACGTGGGGAAGAGTCAAACCGCACTGCGATGCTGTTCGACTGGTTCGAGTCTCTCGGCGATCCTCTGGCACCGCTGCAACGCGACTAGTTTGACGGGTTCAACCAATTTCCGCCCACGACTAAACGCGCCGGCTACGAACGAAAGAACGTTCGCCTCGAGAGTCAAGAGAGAGAGAGAGAGAGAGAACGAGAAAGAGAGAGTAGGAGTGTAGGGAGGGAGGGAGGATCCTCTATCCCTCGCAGACAAGAACAAGATTCAGGATCCTCTCTCAGGAATTTCTTCCCATCTTCTCCTTCTTTACGACGCGTTGAAAATCATCCAGTTACAATGATTACAACCTTCGATACCCATTGGAACGAGTCGTGTGTGTACTTCGCTCTACATGTGCCCACCGCCCTTATCTGACATTGATTGCAACTGTTTGAACAGCGGACCCTTAAGATACGCTGACTGGCCCGAGAAGGTCGAAGGGCAACCCTTTGCGGTCGATCATCAGTCCAGATTTGGAGTTTCTGTAAAGAATGTTTGTGTCAACTCGCAACAATGTGCAATGAAATGAATTTTTGTCAAATCTGTACTGAATTTCGTATTTTTGGGATCAACGTATAGCAATATTAGAAATTTGTTTATAAATTCAGGAAACATGCATAGCGATTCGCTTTGATACACTGAATTTCTAATTTTACAAGACTTTCGTGCGGTCAATGTGCAGTAAATTCTCAATCATTTTTTACAGTGGCAGCCTGCAGATATCTTCGTGTATGGCGATGGAATACTGCTTTTAGGATTTCTCTTTCCTGTTTCCCCCGCTTCCTCCGACCGTCTTCCACCCGGGGTGCTCGGCAGGATATCCCTGACTATTCTCAGACCTTTCAGGTCCGCGCATGCACGTAAACCGCAGCATCTGGATTTCCTCCGTCATTGAGACTCGGATGTGTTTCCATGTGCAGCACAGCGCGGCATAGCGGTATGCTTGGCTGATGGCTCCAGAGCCTCCGGGATTACCCTAATCCTCAGTTCGATCCGCGCTGATCGCTGATCGTTTCCGCAAGTAAAAGTCTTTGATCAACTTCAAGTCTGATGATAGTCGACTTTTCGGTATGGTCTGTTAATGTTGGCTTGACATAAGACAGTCAATACGTTTTTTGGACCGCGAGAGGCTGCATTTCATCGGTGACCACGATTGCGCCTGTTTGGCTTATCGAAAAGAAAAGTCCTGATAGACTTTAGCTTGTCAGATCACCATTCATAGTCTGTACCTCGGTCGCGTTGAAAGAACAATAATTCACAAAATGATGACACAATATCGATTATTTTGTTCATTTCGCAGCATTCTTCAGTCTTCTTTAAGCTGTACAAGTCGTCATTTTTCATTCATAGCCTTTTCCGTGGTAGAGACTATAGGGAGATATATTCCAAACAATCCTGCGTGAATTTGAGCTGAATCGACTCTGCGGTTCCTGAGACATCGTGGCCACCGCTGAAACGCAGCGTTTTCGCGGTCCAGCGTGCGAAGCGAGTACATAAGGCAGCCAAATGACTTGTGAAAATTTGTATGAGCATTAAAAATACCGATAACTATGTACCCAAAAGGAATTTCTGATAGGTCTCACTGTTCTGGCTCGAAAAATTCATTCTTTAAATCCCGGTAAAAAAAAGTTTTCGGTCTAAGGTCAACGCGGTCGCGGATCAAGAATGAGGATGAAGATTAGAGATCGTTGGAATTCCGGGGACACTTTGTGCTCGCTACGTCCGCGGCTGTAAATCTTACTTGGATATCGCGGTACACATGGGGGGCTCGTCGGCGACGGGACCTCCGCTTCCCACGGTGTCGATATAATGTACGGGGGCTTTAAAGCTCCGTAAAACTCGCTAGGTTTCGTTGGCTCTTGATCCGGAGGCAGCATAGCTGCTTCGGTCTCGCGTATACAAGCTGGTGGAAGAAAAGGAAGTACCGAAATAGACCAAATATTCTTCATAATTCCGATAAAAAAAAACTCGCCCGATGCCAAAAATATATCACGGGGCGGAAGCTACTCCACTCCGCGCTATACGCCGCTCCACTTCACTTCACTTCGTTCCGATATGTATCTATATACGTTATAAGCAGAGGATGAATCTGTGGTGGAAAACTGTGTATATACTGTACAGTCTGAAAGACTTTTCCGCTTTTATGCGCCCATATACCTTCGGGCATCCTTTCGATGAAGAAGAAGAAAAAAAAATTATTATTACATGTACCTGAATATCACAGAATTTTATTGGACGCTTTGAATTTTTAGCATTCACGAATTTTTATCACGTATTTTATTTAGAGCATTCAAATCCAGACTGCAGTAGTAAAGAAATTTATGTTTCAGGAAAATTACTCGAGTTTTAGTGTCTCAATTTTGGAGTAATTTGAACTTTTTAAGAATCTATAGAAATAATAGATTCCTATATATGTGTTGTATTAAATATACAATGAATTATTTATTTATAGCGAATATCATCCAGTACCTAATAATGTACATACAAAAACAAAAAAATGTATTTACAAAAAGCTTATTATTATATAAAATAGTTATTGAATTGATAAGAACGATCAATAAATTCTGATGAGGTTCAAAAGAAGAAGGTTTTTGAAAAGGAATGTGAAATAATTTCAAAATCGGTACACAATAAAGACAAAAGTCTGAGTGCAGGAAAGAAAATTTTACTGTGTAACAGTAGATGGTTTAAAAAACATGTACAATTTTTTATAAAGAGGTAAATGAAATTACAACAATAAAAAATTTGTCCATACATAATAATATTGCTTGTTTCTGCGCGTGTCTAAGAGGAATAATTGGATATTGTACATACAGATAATACAGCCTCCTTTTTTTATTCCAAATGATCCGAGTGCGATGTATAAATGTATAATAAAGGGTCAATAAGATGTAGACGATGATTAATTGTAGAAGAAAATAAAACTGTGACGCTGATTCCTCCTCGTTAGAAAACAATTGAATGCGTATTCGCAAGACTTATTGTTATAGTATAGAACTGAGTGTGAATACAGCATGAATAAAACTTTCGAATGGGTCAGACTTTCACAATGTGCCCTGCAAAAGGTTTCTTATACGCGTATAAGTATAAGTGTACAACACACACACACATGTGTGATTGCTGATGAGGATTAATCCGGACAATTAGCTCTGCCTGCTCTGCAATTGTAGGCCCTTAGAGCAATTCGGTATATACACTGTTTCATAAGAATGTCTGTGAAGCAATTAACATATGCTTTTTGTATATAAAAATTCAACCTTTTCAATATTTCAATATTCATATATAAGAGTTTTGAAAATTCAAAATCATTCTGGAATTTCATAGCCAAGATTATACTAAATTTTATATACAGAATGTTTCGAAAATTCGGTTGAATACTCAATTCAACTCTCAAAGTTTCACTCAAAAATCGGTTTCCACTGCTACAATAATTTCCGAATCGCAGATCATAAAATATTGCAGAATGAACCAAAAAATGATAATTTCAAGCTTTTAATTGGTTGGACTATTGATAACTGACTGAAATACCACTTTGTCACTGAATACTAAAAAAGAATCACAGTATGTTTCGAATTTCCAAAACAGTTTCATAAATTTAATAGAACCATATCGATATTGCGATACGATTGCGAATTCTTTTCCTCACATGTTTCCCTGTATTATTTTTGATTTGTTTTTGCTTCTTGATTTTCACTATTTTTCTTAGCTGCCAGTTTTCTTTTCTTACTTTTCTTACTTTCTTTCTCTCTCGTCTCTTACTGTCTATATCTTTCTTGTCCTTACTTTGTTTATTCTTGATTTTCTGTACTGACTTTTTTGTCTAATATTGCGATAGACATAATCAATAAATATCTATCTATCTATCTATACAGTTATTGCAAACTCATTATGTTTTTCAATATCAAGGGACAAATATGAAATTTCAATTTGTTTCATATCAATTTCATTCAAATCACCAGGATTTGTTGGTAAATGACTAGGTAAAAACGCAGAGTGAATGAACCTCATCTGATTATTGAGTTAAGGAGTACAAACAATTTCGAAATAAATAATCTGAATATTTATCGACCCTGTGTTACGTTATTCGATAACGTTTTAATCTGAGGTCAATCGGGCATGTAAACAGTAAACAATATGTCATCATGTGTGTATGTTAATATTAATTCTTTTCCTAAAACGATAGTCATTATCGATAATTCGCTCTTCACGCGTTGCATCAGATCCCGGTGTTTTGATCCTCCGCGATTTGGCTCAATTTACGATTAGTTATCCCAATGAGACAGTGAAACGATTATTTTTCAATTTCAAATTCGCGTCTTCGATGCCCACCGTGCCGCCAGCAATGATAGACCGTGGCTCCGTAGTCACGGTGCGGACGACTGGACTAACCACGTACATCGTCATTGAGATAGCTGACGACAATCTGACGCGAAAATTTGATTTCGAAAACTTTGTCTCGACGGATTTGAAGCACAGAATGAACGCCAAGGTCAATGCGAAATCGAGTAAGTCGATAAACAACCGATCCTGATCTTCTGTACAAAAATGCATCGATCTGTTGTCCATCCTCTCGTTCTAACCTCCAAATATTCGACACAGTTTCAAAACTTCCAACCTTTCGTACCGTTCTAAGTCGATTCGAGTACAGAATAAAGAAACTCGCAGTGTTTATTTTTCCGCAATATGAAGCGTATCCGATAGCGATCGAATTTTATTCAACTTACCCTAACCTAACCTGTGCTTCGTGACACACGTAGTGATAGTTAAAAGTCACCGTCTCCATTGCCACGTGGTCCAATGAAACACGTCAAACTGGACTTTGCTTCGAGGATTAAGTTTCTTTGTTTTTTCAGTATCGCCCTCGAATTATCACAACGAAACGTCGACCCGAAGGGCCATTTTCACCGTTGGTCTGATATTCCTGTCCTCGCTGATTGCCTTGTTCTACGTTTACGCCAGTTTTCCAGATTTGGCAGAGTTAGTTGAAACAGTCTCCGTCTCCGTAAGGATGACAAATTTCTCTAATATCCCATCGTCGATTACAGGGACGAAAAACAGCACATGAAATTACCCTTCGATATCGAAGACGCCAAGAATCTCGGACAACTTTTGGACC
Organism: Euura lappo; assembly: GCA_018257835.1. NCBI lineage: Eukaryota > Metazoa > Arthropoda > Insecta > Hymenoptera > Tenthredinidae > Euura > Euura lappo. The sequence goes on along the minus strand of JAEUYN010002435.1, from coordinate 8,498 downwards.
GATACAAGGAGAGATATTACTTTCAAGTACTGGCCGGCCTCTTCATCACCTACATCTTGTATCCTTCTGCCAAACCTGCGATACTCTGAATTCAATCGATTTATCGACTATTTTACTTAACTGTATTCCTCGCTCCGTCAGCTTACAGACCTTCGCTATACCCGGGTCAATTTTTCTCTCCATTCTGTCGGGATTCCTGTTCCCGTTTCCGCTGGCGCTGATTCTAGTCTGTACCTGCAGCGCGGTGGGAGCCACGCTGTGTTACCTGCTCTCTTCTATACTGGGAAGGAAACTGTTGTACAGATATTTTCCAGAGAAGGCAAACGAATGGGCTAAGACTGTGGGTTTCGTTACGCTGCGGGGATTCGGATTATAACTGATATTTTTTGTTTGTTCCAGGTGACGAAGCACAGAGACAACCTTCTCAGCTATATGCTTTTCCTCAGGATGACTCCGCTCCTACCTAACTGGTTTATAAACCTTGCGAGTCCTGTGATCGGAGTGCCTATGGCGCCTTTTACGATAGGTACTTTCTTCGGAGTGGCTCCGCCCTCGTTCGTGGCTATACAGGCAGGCCAGACTCTGCACAAGCTTACTTCGTCCAGGGACGCATTTTCCTGGGCTAGTATCGCGATACTCTGTCTATTCGCGGTTTTGTCGTTGGTACCTGTTTTACTGAAGCAGAGGTTTAGACAGAAGTTCGATTGAGTTAGAGAAAATTATTCGAATACATTCCTCGTGATATTCGATAGGTACCCAAAATACATAAGGTTTTAATTATATAGTTAGGCGAAGACGTTTCGAGTCACGTAAACTATACTCTATTCTCTAGTATAAAAAATTGTCCTCTTTATTGTCTAAGCGCGTATGTTTGTTTTAGATTAGTAATTGACAAAAGAAAAAATTTTATATTCTGTGCCATCGGAATTCTTGTATTTATTTACACAGCGATGTAGAAAAATCATTTATCATTCATTATTTGTCTCTGTTTCAAGTTGATAAATAGCCAATGAAATAAGTAAGCAATAAACGATTAATTTCGATCGGGCGAATTAAAGTCTGAAATTAGATTTCCGATTAATTGGGTAGTCAAAGTTGAAATCTATGCGTTTATTCGTGATAAACAATCACAATAACAGTAATCGAATATGGAAGAGATATTCCATGATTATTTTCCTCTATGTATAATTGACGCTTAAAATCTGCCCCAAATGTAGAAAATTGTATCATTAAGTAGGTAAAAATTTTGTTCCAACTGAGTGAGAAGCAAAGTGTGTATGTGGTGATAGGATAAATTACCTATATCTATAATATAATTTACAATTAGTTGATAACGTAATCGGATAAAAAAATGTATAAATCGTATATTTAATTAATTAAATCTACACAATCGTTTTCACGTTTACGATTTCTCCCCTCCGTAACGAGTATTTAAATCTTGGGGCACTAAAAATTCAGATTCGAACCCCTCGGGTTCATATTTACAATAAAATTTGTACACAATCAGCAAAATGAAGTCAGATAACTTATGGAAATTGAGGTAGAATTCGGGGCAGGGAGACTGACCGGTCGCCAGTACCACCAGTTGTACCAAACTGAAAATAAACGATCGAAATGATTAGTTCTTATTTCTTCTGTCTTTAATATTTGAATTCGTGTTTTTTTAAATCGTTCAAACAATTTTACGTTCTTGTCTCGCCGTTAATAAAATAGTCGAAGATTTACACTCCTGTTGGCATTCGGGACTCGGTACGAGTCTTATCATTCTTTCTCCGCTCACGCATCTCATTATCACGTTGCTGCATTCTGGATTCGGCTGAAATGAAACAAAACAAATCAGTCTACTTCAACCATTTCAGAGTCTCTAGAATCTCCTTCAATTATTTTCAATCTTCCAAATACTGACTAAAACATGAGCCTGCGATCTAGGCTCGTCAATGATGACAAATCTCTCCGTGCTCTGGCCCCACCATTTCGGAATAGCCAAAGGATTGGGTAATAATTTTCTCAAAATTCTGCTGGGCTTCATTCTGGTTATCTTCCACGTGACACGTGTCGTTTTAAGCCTCGTTGGATTCAGATCTAGTCTCTTTGTAGCCACGTCGTTGATGGTACTGAAAATCGAAAAGAATGACACGATCATTACAGTCGTCCTCGTCCAAACCGAGGATCATTTACCCGTAAGAATTATTGTTCGACGTTACTCTCCAAGCATCTTCGTCGAAGACGTCCTCGTTCCTCTTGTACACCCTCGCTATATCCTTCAAGCCGACTTCCTTAGCGGTTTCGGACCTCGTGAACGGCAGGCCGATATTCATAGACGAGGAAACGTTCAGGCCGGTCAGATCAGGGACCGAGTTTATCGAGGTACAGGGACTACAGTCCATATCTGCGACTCGGAAGTAAGGATTTTCCAGGAGACACCATTCGTCGTACCATTCTGAGAATAAAAAATGTTATCGCCATTGTTGTTCTTGAGGAAAGACGTTGTTTACTTGCCTGTTAGGGAGGGATATCTTCTTAAAACGGGGACGGCGAGTTGACGCAAAAATTTCATTCCCGGGTAGATGAGATTCTGCGAGTTTCTCATGACTAGACTAATCGTTGGGGGATGGTTTAAGGACACGATGGCGATAACGAGGGATAATAGGGTGGCTACGAGCGAGTATTTGAGGTAGTTTCTTTTTCGGATCGATGATTTTTGTGGATAAACGATTTCTAGAACTTGAAAACATTCTTCGAACACTTTGTTTACTTCGGATTCCGGAATGTTGTTGTCTGAAGCGTATTTACGTATTTCGTTGACGTCGACTCTGTAAGATTCTAAGTTTGCCATGATTACAAAGGCGAGTTTATTTTTCGAAAATATAAGTAAACAGTTTGTTTGGGGATTGAAAGATATTCTAATATCTTCTAAAACATCGCTAAACTACACACGCGCAAACTAGAGAACCTAACCAAGAAATTAATAAAACAATTGACAATCTAGAGAAACTGTTTTACCGACGTACAGTCAGACGTTCATAGTGGTGATGAGGTTTGTTCAGAGATGGGGACACGGGTACTGAAATTGGGGGGAATTTCAAAATTGCCGCGTGACATGTTCAGTTCGAATCCGAAAAAAGAACTAAGTCTTTTCAATATTCGATAGACTATCTTTTATTTTGGTACTAGAGAGAATGAAGGGGAAAAAACGGAGCTTATATGCAAACCGCTGATATACAGGGTGAATTTGATCAAATATACCGTGAGTTTCTCGCTATGCGGGCCACTCGGTGCGCCTGAAACAGGCAACCGTACGTACGGCACGTGCTAATTCTGATTCTTATGGGACGTACGTACGGTTGCCTGCTTTAGGTGCACCGAGTGGCCCTCATAGCGAGAAACTCACCGTATAAGAAAATCACGTGATAAATGATATAGGCACGCATCAGCAAATATAATGTAATAAAAAATCATATGGTCAATCATGTAGTTTATCATGTAATTTGTTTTATATCATATCTTATGAGTCATGCCTTTATGAATTATTATGTGATTTTTTTACCTCTTTGTTCAAATTCACAAGATGAATCGTATGACGAGTGACGCGATGATTCCGTTTATAACTTTATATGATTCATCACATGAAGTTGGCTAGAATCGAAAAATGAGCATTCGGACACTTTAATTGGTTCAGAAATGTCTGAAATTCTACAGAGTGAATTCCTAACGGAGGATCAGTATGAAGTTCGATTCTAGCCAACTTCAGGGTTCAGATTTCAGACTGTTTCATCGTGGTATCGACGAAAAGACAATCTGAAGTTGGCTAGAATCGAAACAAAAAACTTTTCGGCAATTGCGGACAAATCTAACTGCGTGAAAACTCATTTTTTGTTCTAGCCAACTTCAGACTGAATCTGCATCAATAGGAATTCTTGAAAAAAAAAAAAATCGCAACGAAGGGCATCAAAGACATTGTCCTCTTAAATTTGACGATTTCAGAACTGTTCGTTTTTTTTTTCTTTTTTTCAGGACTATGACTCGTTAATTTTAATCAATCGTAACATTGACCATTGTATCGGGGTATTGGCTCTGGGCTGAGGAGTTTATGATTGTTTATAATCTATGGATTAGAATAATAACCGATATCAAATATTGATCACTGCAGCTTATACATCTATCTCACAGGAACATACATCACGTAAATCTAATTTAAACCTAATTCTAGTATATACCTATTGATACTTTTTTATACGCACAAACAACAAGATAATTTGTTCCGTGCTCTTGTTATCTTTCGATTAGTCAATTCATTATCACAGAGCTTCGCGTATCGATGTGAAGAATTTCCGATTTCGTCAATGTTTTCAGATTACAGGAAGGAGACTATGCTGCAGACAAAGATTTGTAATCCTCCGCGAATCCTTCTACCTTTCGCGTTTGACTATTTCTGAATTTTCTGAAATCATTCCCTAGCGGATTCATTTACACCGTTATTTTTGGTGCAATTTTGGTGTGTTTTCAGGTGTGGTTTCAGGGTGGTATGATTTCGGTGTTATTTTGGTAAAATACCAATTTGCCACCAATATTACACCAAAACTACACGGTGTAACTGCTCGGTTTCCACACCATTTTTACACCGAGCTTACACCCACCCATTTTACACCTATATTACACCGATCTCACACCCACCCATTTTACACCCATTTTACACCGATTTTACACCCACCAGTTTTACACCGATTTTACACCCTCCCATTTTACACCGATCTTACACCGATTTTACACCCACCCATTTTACACCGATTTTACGCCAATTGCACACCTTATCTATTCGGATCGGAGTGTACCAACTTCTTTGAAGAAACTAAGTCAATCACAATCATATCAAAGCTTATCAACCTAAAACTTGCGTGTAATACTAAGAAGTACTGTAGCCCAGACGGTAGCGTGACTGCTTGGAAATTCGAAGGACCGTGGTTCGATCCCGACTCAGGAATCTCTTTTTTTTTCCAAAATCCGTTCTGTGTGAAATGGATGTAAAATCGGTATAAAATGGGTGGGTCTGAAATCGTTGTAAATTCGGTGTAAAATGGGTGGGTGTAAGATTGGTGTAAAATAGGTGTAAAATTGGTAAGGTGTAAAATCGGTGTAAAAAAGGTGTGGAAAACGAGCAGCTACACCGTGTTGTTTTGGTGTAATTTTGGTGGCAAATTGGTATTTTACCAAAATTACACCAATATTACACCAAAATAAACCGTGTTCTTTCGGTGTAATTTGGGTGTGGTCCGATTTGCTAGGGTTAATTCATACAAAATTGTGAATATTCAACAGAATTTTCGAAATCCCATCTTGTAGCTTCCTGGCTTCTAACAATCAGAATTTCTACGGAGTTCAGATCATCTTCTCTCGGTGTCACATCGAATTGTTTCCAATCCTCGGTACGAGATACAAAGAATCTCTTATCACGCACCGGAGCAATTGTACAGAGAATTTAAATTCGCGTTTCCCGGACCGGAATTGCAGCTTCTTAGGCCGCTTCCCTCAGACTGAAAACCATTGTGATTGAGGCTCCAGTATAAAGCCCAACAGCTAGAAGCAGGCACCCGTGAACCGCGTGTGTCAGAACAAGGATCCCTGAGGACAAGACATACAGAATTACGAATATTAATCCGTACATTAATCCGGTCATACTTACGCGTCAGAGGAATTACCGCCAGAAGACAAACGCCCACGACGATATCAGCCGTGTCAGTGATACCCGGAGATCCTCTTGGCGCCAGGATATGAAGCGCTGCAGAAGCCGTTCCGCTTCCTATTCCGAGCACGAAACTTGACAGCGTGATGGTGTCCAAGTTCATCGAATTCCAAGTTACTGAATAGCAGAGGAAATACTTGAGGCCCCCGAACTAGGATGTTTTACATGGTGGCCACTCGGAGGTCAGGGAAAACTCGGAATAAAAGATTCCCAGCGATTTTTTGTCTTCCTCGCGCGGAAATCTTGATCAACGGAAATAGTAGCAAAACTTTTATAAATCATAAATAAAAACGCATTCTCAAAAATAATTTTCTTTCTCACTACATACTTGAATAACCACTAATTCGTTCGAATTTTAGTCACGGAAAAATTATAATTCAGTCAGGAAAAGTCGGGGGTTCTTTTTACTCTTCATAGTGGCCACCATGTTTTAGAATCGCAAAAACAATGGTCACAGAATCTTAGAAAAGCCTTTCCAATTGGGGGATCATGGAAGGTTGAATATTGAAAACTTCTCACTGCTTCGATTGCTTATCACAGGGGTGTAAATGAATTTACATGTTTCAAACTTTGAGGATTTTCAAATGTGGTGTTACCACGACTCCAGCTGATCGGATTGACCAATGTGAATTCTCAATTTGGCTCTTTTCTATCGATTGAACTCGAAAAATTCGAATCTAGGACCGGAATTCAGGAAATGGTGACCAAAAAAGTCTCCTTTTTGGTTCCTCGAAACGAATAAACTCACGGTAAAGTCCAACGGCCGCGAACATTGGTCCTCCGAGAACAACGACTTTAGTTTTCTTCGACTTTCTGAACAAAACGAGCAACGGTAATTCTGCCAAAAGTTTAGAGAATCCACAGATGCTGAGGAGGAAAGCTTTCTCCTGTATCCTAACACCGGGCATTATGTAGCCAGCGAGTATCGGCAGCACCGATATCACTATTATCACTCCCAGCTGGTCCCCGAGTCTGAGAAGAATCGTGGTGACGAACAGCGTGTAGGCAAAGGGTTTAGCCTCGATCCTCCGCACTCTAGTCTTCTCCAACTTTCGATCTCTCGCTAATTCCTTCCTTCTCACGCCGATCATCTCTTTGTTACAAGCGGTTTCCGCGACCTCAACGACCGCACGCTGCATCTCGTGGTCACTCTCGTGTTCAGTCTCCTCAGGAATACCCGGAAGAACTTCCACGTAATAGGAGGGCCTGACTCGGTGCGAGTCCCACTCGATCAATTGGTAAGAGAGTCTGTATTCTTGGTGGGTGCTGGCCACTTTTGGCAATGTAATCCTGGAACCAATCGCATCAAGATAAACAAATATTAGTAATTGAAGATGTCCGCTGTTCCAGCGTTTTTGCGAATCATGTTTTGTTGCATTTGGATCATTTGCGATAAAGTTTTCTGATAAATTTATGGATACATATTTGGAGAACATTCATTATTCAACGGCATGTTCTTGCTGTACAAAATCGCGAACTTCACGTTCACGTTGTCAGTATTTTCTCATTTCTTCCGCAACCGTTGACCCTCAGAGTTCACGGCTATCTGGACCCACTGACCTAGTGGTGCTAAATCGGCGTGACGCTTTCGTGTGACGTATTTTCGTGACATTGGCCATCTAGACCCCTACACCAAACCAGTGGTGCACTATTATCCCGGGAATGGAAGCATTTCCAATGCTGATGTAAGAATAAGACATTCACACTCACGACGGAGGTGCAGCCTCCTCGTCGAGATCCTGAGGCTGATCCTCTTTCCTCGGTCGTACAAACATGGCCAGAGGAATAGCGTGCAGAGTGATTCCTGCCAGAATGAGCCTCGCATATCGCGTACCAAGACTGCGAACGAAGAGACAAGCCAGAAGGGGCCAGAGTAGTAGCCCGAGACCAGAAATGCCGGAACCCCAAAACGGCAGATCGGCCTCTCCTTTGGACAGAAAAGAAGAGGAGATAATCTTGTGGTGCTAGAGGCTTTTAGTGTTTTTTTCTTCAAATTATGCCGAGATTATGAAATAGCCTTGGGATTACCCGAGTGAGATTTCATCAGTTTGACCTGGAGGCGGACCAGCCCCATGCCCAGACCTCCTAGAATAACGTAGATAACGTTTGCGACGAGGATTTCTTGGCCCACTGCGACCACAACGGATACGGCGATGGTCGCAGCCCCCAGGGCAGTCGTCATCCGGTTTCCGTAACCCCCGAATATCCATCTCCAGCAGGGTTCTGACGATGAACCAAATTATCGGTGTGTCTCGATTTGCTTCAACACTAATTCGAATAATGAAATAGATCTGACGGTATTATTGTATTTAGTTTATTTTCGAAACCGATGTACGTCGGATACTATATTTTATCGAGTGACGTTTATCGCGATACCTACACATTTTTTTATCGATAGCCGTATAACAGACGGAGTGTTGTCAGCTGTGAGTGGCGGCGGGAAGATAATAGAACGGAGAGTGAAAGAAGAATTTAATTATTCGTGGGTTTGAAAAAAAAAATTCAATTTTTTGTCATCATCTGATAAAAAATGAAAGGTCGGATTAACGTCGTGCATAAATTCGATCTTATCGGTAGGCGAAACTGTCAACTGTCAATCCTCGATTAATTCTTCGGTCAACCGGCTTTCACTGTATCTACCGGTTGTCCGAAAAGTAGGTAGATGCACATTTCTTAAATAGAAAAACATCAGTTACTGCTTCGAAGCAGTGAGAAGTTTTTATAATTGAGAATAAGATTTGACTAATCAGTTATCATT